>JAXIVJ010002617.1:0-106459 GCA_036785665.1 Chirona hameri | reverse complement strand
GGCGCCGCCGTGGCTCGCTCAGCTACAGCTACAGCTACAACAACAGCTCCAGCAGCAGCATGAACATCACCAGCGAGACATGGAACTCCTCCGCAAGGAGCTACAAGAGCACCGTCTGCCGGCTCCGACTTCCGATGAGAAACCGACGCCTGCAGCGATGGAGCCCGGAGCTCTCGCTGGGTCAACGAAGCCTGTATACAGCGACGCGGAGCCCGTGACTTCAGCTGCTGAAGCGCACACTGCAGAGATCTGCAGAACTTCCCCGGCACTCGGAGAAATCAGCATCCCGACTTCACATGGATCGGCGCCGGCATCGTCTACCGCTGTCGGTCCTGCCACACCTTCAGCACTTGCACGACCTCAATCGGACAACACGGCTAGGCGTCCGCCAGCAGCACCCCCGGTGAAGTTGTCATCTTCTGCCACTCTACGTGAGTTTCGCCTCTGGAGATCGTCCTGGAACGATTACTACCGTCTCGGCAACATTTACACACTCAGTCAGGCGGACCAGCTCGCCTACCTGCGAATGTACTTCACTGAGGACATGCGTGCTGCCAGCTTGCACGCTGTCGGCATCTGTCCGCACTCAGACAACGTCGATTCTTCACTGGACAAGATCGAGCGATATCTTCGTCTTCAGCACAACGTCGCCATCGACCGCGTCAAGTTCGAAGAACGTCGACAGGAGGAAGGCGAATCCTTCGACTCGTTCCTGATCGCGATCAAGGAGATGGCAGCTGATGCCGAGCTGTGCCCTTCCTGCCTCGACCAGCGAGTCACCACGCGGATCATGTCGGGGACTCGTGACAAAGAGACCCGCCGAAAGCTACTGGCGCTTCGGCCGTTCCCGACACTGGTACACGCCATTGACATCTGTCGATCCGAGGAGGCGTCACGGACAAACAACGAGATACTCCAAGATATCAACCAGGGTCACCACAACGTCTTCCATATATCACGTCAGGACCAGCGGAGCCCATCACGAGGCCAGCCATGTGACGGCTGCGGTCGCACCGGCCATCCCAGGAAGGCCTGCCCTGCTGCAGGCCAGACCTGCTACTCCTGTGGCATCAAGGGCCACCTGGCGACAGTATGCCGCAAACGACAACCATCTCAGCAACCATCAGAAACTCAGCGGTCCCGCAGCCGACATCGGTCCCCGTACTACCAGGCCTCTGTGCCACAGGTCGTCATCGTCGGCAGTGTGGACAGTCACCACCAGGCACCGAAGATTGCCGTCCAACTCAACCACACCTCCGGGTCCCTCCTCGGCACCGTTGACGCCACGCCCGACTCCGGCGCCGAGATCACAGTGATGAGCGCGGAGACAGCACGCCGGCTCGGAGTACGCAGGGAGGATTTGTCGCCACCACCGAGCATCGAGATCTCCGCTGCCAATGGTCAGGCCATGCACTGCATCGGCACCTTCAAGGTCACCATTAGCCTTCAGGGCAGAGCTACTGAGGACACCGTGTACGTCTTCACAGAGTCCCGTGGGATGCTCCTGGCTTGGTACACGGCTAAGAAGCTGGATATACTCCCAGCCCACTACCCCCAGCCTGCTACGACGCAGCCGTCCGCCAATCAGCGAGTCATGGCGACCAGCGCGTCCAGGGCACACAGTGTGTCTTCATTCCACTCAACGACTGACGTCCTACAGCAAAGGAAACTCCGCCAAGAACTCCTCCGAGACTACAGCGATGTCTTCACGTCAGACAACAAAGACTCACTCCAGCCGATGGCGGGCTCGCCCATGGTCATCCACGTCGCTGAGGACGCCACGCCATTTGCGGTCCGCACGGCACGCCAAGTTCCTTACGCCTGGAGGGACGAGGTCAAGGCACAGCTCGACGAGATGGTGCGACAGGGCATCATCGCACCGCTTGGTGCGGAACCTGCGGACTGGTGTCACCCTCTCGTGCTGGTGGCCAAGGCCTCGGGTGTCCGCATCTGCATCGACCTCACCAAGTTGAACAAGTTCGTCAAGCGGCCGCTCCATCCACTCATCACTCCTCGAGAAGCCGTCTCGCACGTTCCTACTGGGGCCAAGTACTTCTCAACCCTGGACGCGAAATCTGGATACTGGCAACTACCTCTGCACCTCGACAGCCAGCACTTAACGACCTTCATGACTCCTTGGGGCCGCTTCAAGTTTCTGCGGGCTCCCATGGGCCTGGTCTCGACTGGAGACGAGTACTGCCGGCGAGGGGACCTCGCACTACAGGGGCTGGACAACTTCACCAAGGTCGTCGACGACATCTTGGTGTACAGCGAAACCCTGGAAGAGCATGAACGTCATCTCCGAGCTCTTCTCGACCGCTGTCGTGAGCACGGCATCACTCTCAACGAGAAGAAGTTCCACTGCGCTGCAAAGGAAGTGTCCTACTGTGGGTTCAGCGTCTCCTCTGCCGGGAAGCAAGTTCACCACGAGAAGGTGGCCGCCATCGCTGAGTTTCCGCCACCCACAAACCTCACGGAGCTGAGATCCTTCATGGGCCTCGTCCAGCAGCTCGGCGACTTCTCCACAGACATCTCATCTGCCGCCGACTCTCTGCGTGGTCTTCTGAAGCCCAGCAACAGCTTCAGCTGGACTCCAGATCATCAAGCCGCCTTCGATGCCGTCAAAGCCGCGTTGTCATCACCGCCCGTGCTGGCACACTTCGATCCGTCTCTGCCAACGATGCTGCAGACCGACGCTGCCAGACTGAAGGGCCTGGGATATGCTCTACTGCAGCGACATGGAGATCGCTGGCGCCTGGTACAATGCGGATCCAGGTTCCTCTCTGACACGGAGTCGCGGTACGCGATGGTGGAGCTGGAGCTCCTTGCAGTCGTCTGGGCACTGAAGAAGTGTCGCATCTTCCTGCAAGGACTACCACACTTCGACGTCCTCGTGGATCATCGTCCACTCCTGCCAATATTGAACGAGTTTACCTTGGACGCCATCGAAAACGCACGTCTGCAAAGACTGAAAGAGAAGACATCCCTCTTCAACTTCACCACCAAATGGATAAGAGGGAAAGAACACGTGATCCCAGATGCGCTCTCCCGTGCCCGTCAGCGAGCCGACGGCCGAAGATGATCAGCTTGTCCAGGCTGTAGAGTGCCACGTCCAACAAGTGTCACTCATCACCATCCGGGAGATCGCCGCTCGACAGGACGATCCACACCTGCCAGACCCGCGCCTGGAGGAACTCCGCGAAGTCGTTGGGTCCGACAGCGACTATCAGCTTCTACTGAAGGCGGTCACCGAGGGTTTCCCCGTCTCCAAGGAGCTGCTTCCTCACCCTCTCCTTCCTTTCTGGAGTGTTCACCACGAGCTATCTGCGCACAACGGCCTGATCCTCAAGGGGTGTCGCATCGTGATCCCCACAGCGTCACGAAGGGTCACTCTCGACGCCCTTCACGACTCTCATCAAGGAATAGACAGAACCAAACGCCGAGCTCGTCAAACCGTTTGGTGGCCAGGAATCAACAGCGACATCATCAACACCGTCAGTTCCTGCAACGCCTGCCAGGAGCGCCGAGCCAGCCTGCCACAAGAGCCGATGGCGAGTGAATCACCGCCATCTCGGATCTTCGAGGATATGTCGTCCGACATCTTCACCCTCGCCGGAAGGGACTTCCTAGTCTGCGTGGACAGACTTTCCAACTGGCCAGTGATCTTCCAGTTCCCGCGCGGGGACACCACCAGTCGACAGGTCATCCAGTCTCTCCGAGAAGTGTTCGTCACGCTCGGTGTCCCAGTGCGGCTACGGACAGATGGAGGCCCTCAGTACAAGAGCCGAGAAGTCGCCGTCTTCCTCAAGCGTTGGGGGGTGGCACACGTCTTCTCCACACCGTACTACGCCCAGTATAACGGACACGCTGAAGCAGCTGTGAAGACGGTTAAACACCTCCTCGCCAAGACCACCACTAACGGCTCCATTGACGACGAGCGGCTGCACCGCGGGCTTCTCGAGCTACGAAACACACCTGGCGCCAACGGCCGCTCCCCGGCTCAGATCGTCTTCGGCCATCCGATCCGTTCGTGGGTTCCAGCCCACCGGAACGCCTTCGCCTCCGAGTGGCAACAACGAGCCGAAGAATGCGATGCCAAGGCTGCTCGGGACCGCCTACAGAGGGAGCAGCACTACAACGCCTCTGCACACACGCTAACACCGCTCAAGTTCGGAGCTGACATCCGACTTCAAGACCCGGTCAGCAAGCGGTGGGACAAGGTAGGCGTCATCGTCGGCGTCGGATACAAGCGGGACTACCACGTCAAGCTGCCCAGCGGGCGGGTCCTGTGGAGGAACAGGCGCTTCCTCCGGCCCGCACACACGCCGTCTACAACTGACGGGTCATCGTCGGCTGAGGACGACGAGTCTTCACATTCGGCCGACGCCGCCCCACAACGACGCGTACGGTTCCAGCTGCCCTCTTCGATCCTGAGGTGCAGCACACGGTAGCGGCGTGTTCCGGATAGGCTCGGCTGCCAAAACTAGAACTTCATGCGGAAGTTCCGTGGGGGAGGGAGATGTTCTGGTCTGGGCCTCGCCTGCCACCCCGTACCGGTTCGAACCGATCCTGCGTGACCGGGCACCGGGTCGCCCCGACCGGTCACGCGATGTATGCTTACCTGTGATTGGTCGGTGGCTATGGGGTGAGGGGATGTGCGGTGTTGACCGGTGAGGAGGGTCAGTTTGGTTTCGGCCCGCGTCGGCAATACAGTGTCCTGTGCTCAGCCGGCTTGTGAGCTCGACAATGGCGTCATTCAACGCTGTATGTCGTGGATGTCTTCCAGCGCTGAATCGGCACGTTAAAGCGTGGCACCCCTTGCTGACTGCTGCTGAGCCGCACCGGCACTGGTGCGGGATACACAGGTCGGCTCTGACCCGCAGTGCCACAGATGTCCGCAGAGTCTCCTTGTCCAACATCGTCCCAAGGCTGGTTGATGGAGTGGCATGCAACCACGCTCCACTTTCTGGAGCGCTCTCAAGCCTGGCTTTGGCGAACTGGTTGGCCTCCGACAGAAGATATTTTCGTCGGCGTTCAGTGAGGACGTCATCCCAAGCTCGCTGCTTGTTCCTCGCGTCGCCTCCTGGTGTTTCTGAGTTACCAGCCAGAGTCCGCCAGTCCTCTGCAGCTGCGGCACACTCCTGTGCTACACTGGCACTCAGCCTTCTGAGTTACCAGCCAGAGTCCGCCAGTCCTCTGCAGCTGCGGCACACTCCTGCTCTACACTGACACTCAGCCTTTTTGGCACCGTGGTGGTGACAAGCTGCAGGCAGCTATGGACTGATGTCACATAGCTTGGCAGGGCGACATCCGCTGTACGGCGGAGACCGAGGCCGCCATACCATGTGGGCAGGACTGCTTAGTGCCAGCTATCTTCGTCGAAATCTATGTTTGACAGGCCTGAGACGGCTGATTGTAAAACCTGGTCGAGTGACTGCAGAAGCTCTGGTTGTTTGTATAGGGGTGCCGCTCTCAATATATACTGCAGCGTGGGAAGCCAGAGACAGTTCTTGAGAAGGAAGAAGGCTGAATGGGTGTCCAGGTCTTGCAGACGTCCTGCCATTCGCTCCAGTTCCTCCTTCTTTCGGTCGTTATGACCTCTCAGCGGCTGCTTGTGATATTGGAGCTCCGAGTGTGGGCAGCTCAGGATCCGTCAGAACAACTGCTTCTGGAATCACTTGCCGAATCATCTCTGCCGTGCTGCTCTTGACCTCCTCTGTCACGTTGCCAGGCAAGATTATTTCGCATTTTCTTGGGTTGATCTCTAGACCAATATCAGCCATGGCCGGTAGTCTCATGTCTCAGGTTTTCACACACACTTGTCGCCTCTCCTCTCAGAGTTCCGTCGTCCAAGTACCAGCAGTTAAAGTCGCAGAAAGCTGCTTTGGAAATGTGGTGTATTGCTAAAGAGACCACGGCCGGTCCACATGGATCACCTTGCCAGTCGCTGACATTATCAGTGATCAGCAGCCGCTGACATTATCTGCGTGCTTCCGTAGTACAGTGGAGTCGGCTGGGAGTACTCCTGCCACAGCAGGGGATATTTAAGGGCAGCGTGCTCCCGCGCGACCCGGAGAAGATGGTCACGGCGCACAGTGTTGAAGGCATTGCGCATGTCCAGCTTCACTATCACGCTGTCTTTATTCAGATGTGCCGCAAACTGACGTGAAGCATGAACAGCAGCCTCGCAGCCTCCTGGTGTTCGTTATCCCAGTTGGATGGGGCGCAGTTCCTGGCCCAGCCGAGCGCTGAGTGGTTTGAGGCCTACTTTGGTAGCCAGTCGTCGGTACGTGGAGCCCACAGCGATAGGTGGAATACCGCCATCTGTTTTCCGTAGTGCTGTTAGGGAGACTCCGTAGAAGGCTACGCGTGCTGAAGGTGGTATTTCGCCTCTTAGTGCTAAGTTCACCAGACTGGTGAGCGCCTTGGTCAGCCGAGGTCCGGCCTCTCTCCCGCGGACCTACTAGTCAAGTCCTTAAGATGGGCCGGCCTCGACCATCTAGCCCTGCACTGGAGCCGTTATTAAAGGAGGCAATGGCTGATGTTATGTCGGCCTCAGTTGCCATGCAGGGTTGTATGTTTTCGTCTGGGGCGGGCGGAGGTCTCAGATCAGATGGAGCAGGTGGGTGTTTTTGTTTAAGATTTTCGACCACATCGTCTGAGTATTCAGCGATCTCGTCATTTGAGGCCAAAAGCCTTAGCGCGCTCCGAACGTCCCCGTTTGCCAGTTTGAGTGATACCGTTCTTTTTAGGTGGTCGATGCTTGATCGAGTTCTTGGCCTTGCTGGTTTGCCACGGTGCACGCCATCTATGGATGAAATATCGTCCGGCACCTGAGACGCCATGTATGTACATGGCTATCTGCCGCTTAATCTTGTTAGTCAGATATCTCGAATCACTTTCTTTGACGTCTCTACCCGGAACAGCCAATGCGATGCGCGGAAATTGGAACAGTTTTGTCATCGCCTCTTTCGTTTTTTCTTCCACTGCTGTTTCAATTAGCATCGTAATGGCATCAGCTGCTGCTATCCTGGTTCCCCTTGGGATTCTTTGGACTATTTGTCGGGTCTGCTTCAGGTTCGCGAGAGAGAGTCTGCCAAATCGCTGTTGTGTCTCAGTGAAGTGTCGGACGGCGACTGGGACGGGGTCTGCTGCGGCGTCTTGGATTGATTGCTCACATGATTTGTGCAGTTTGGGCACCACAAGGAGCCCAATGCCTCTGCTTGCACCCTTTTAAAGGGACTGTCCCACCTGTGTGAAAGTTGTCAAATCACAGTTAATTGTATGTCTACATGTCAGACGAGGTCAGCTGAACATGTTCGTGAACTTTTCCCGAACAAATTGCTTATCTAGGAAGATATTCAACTTTTAGTTTTAAGCGGAAAGTTGGGTTGGTGACGTCATATGATTTTTTTAATAACAGGGAAATCATTTGTGCTGCGAATTGTATGGCAGAATTTGTGTCGACATCTACAAAAAAAGAGAGAAAAAAAGCGAACCATCCGGTGTCTAGATTGGCTTAGATTGCGAACCACCCGGGGATCGGGAAATAAAGACGAAAATATTCCAAGGCTGACCTTAAAACAAGTCCACTATCATTACCAGTTGGCTGAAGAGACGACGCTGTCGGCTTAGAGACCCTATTCAAATACACATGGGCCTTATTTTTACAGATGTCAAAATCAAACTCGAATATCTTTTTGATTAGATCATTGTGGTTGTTTTAACTGCTACCATACTTAATTGCAATGCCAAGCCATCAAAATGGCTATCTGGACTCAAATATAATGTTAAGGTGGGATAGTCCCTTTAACCCGCGAGTCACTGGGGGGGGGGGGTACCCCCCCCCCCCCCTTAGGAATATTAGGAATATCTCAATAACTAATGCAGATATCGACCCCAAACTTTCAGTACCTTTCTGAGCATCATTTTTACACCTTTTAAGAGATAAAAATTAAAAATTTCGCCAGAACTTTTTTGAGATACAGTGAATTTAGTGACGTCATTAAACACGATTTTGACACTAAAATCGGCTAAACTTTGCCAGGCCGTACAAATGCCGCATTTGAAGCAAAATGCAATCGAAAAACGCTTAAAGGTATACAATTGGAAGGGCGACAAACTAGCTATCTCGAAATTTCGACATTTTCGGTTTTTGACCCCACAAATAAAACAAAACTTTTTTGAAAAAATGCTCACAAAATCAAATTTTTCGAAGATATTGATAAAACCGGAATATGTGTCAGATAACGACATATGGGAAACTACCATACCGAATTTCAAAATGATGTCTTTTTTGACTCATGGCATATAAAGTATGGGTAAATCATGACGTCATATTTTGAAATTGCGTTTTTTTGACCGGGTACAGACAAATAAATGCCAGCACTGCTTTTTTTAAAAGATAAAACTGATATAGAAACATGCTTTTTTTCATTTAGATTTATCAATTTCAAATTTTTACCTTCAGTGACCTGAATTTGACCTGAACTTGACACTAACTTCACGTAAATGAAGTAAAGTGGTAAAATGACTACCACTATCGAATTCTACGCGCAAAAGCATCCATGAAATATGTGCTGCATGACTTTTGTAGATATTTTGTGTGTAGTGACCTTTTGTGACCTGACCTTGACCTCGATTTTTTCCAACAATTTCACTTTAGCTCATGTGGGATATGTATGATACTTTTGACAGCACTTTGGGTGATTATAGGCGCAATCGAAGGCCCTGGATGGCAAGTATTGTCCATAAACTCAAATACCTCGATTTTGACGTTTGACTTGACCGTGACCTGACATGTGACCTTAATTTGAAATTGTTGAGTTTGCGTTAGGTTTTTCTCATTGAGCGATTTCGAATGCCGCCTTGCGCGTCCCGCTGCGATCATTGGTTCTGAGGATACCAGGGGGATAGGGGGGGGGCAACCCCCCCCCCCCCAGTGAGTCGTGTTACATAACTGCCCCAGTGACTGCCGGGTTAAGGCGGACACATGTCAAGTGCCATTGACTAAAGCACGTACTACACTTGATGCGTCTCTTTTTGCTGTTAGACGTACCACAACGAGGGCAATGAGCTGAATCAAACGACGCATTGTGATTCCTGCTTGACTGTGAGTTAGAGTGTGAGTGAGTTACTTGCCTTGATTGTGAGCTGCTTTGCTTCATGCTTCATGCGCCTATGATTGGTTTTAACTCATCAGTATTGTTAGATGTTGGAATATACGGAGAATAATAAGCAAAGAGTATGCAGAATAAAGACAACTTCATTTAGACTATCTCGAAAAAAAAATGGTAGTGTTCTTCTGACCGGGCCGAATTCCCGACACTATATGATCTTTAGTGACGTCACGTTCTTCAAGAAAAAAAAAGCTTGACTTTTTGGCAGGAGTTCATGAACGGAGGCAACCTAAAATACAAAATTGCACATTAATAATACCTACTTTTCTCACCGAATTTCGAAGTGTCTTCATTGTTGGCCTCAGGCTTGAAATATACACTTCTCACAAAATAATCACAAATCATACCTTGAAAGTTAAAGATTACCATTTTAATCACACCCAAACACGGAGCTAGCGTAACGCCATTGCTAGCTAGGAGCTAGTTGAGTGTGATTCGACAACTTTCACAAAGGTGGGACAGTCCCTTTAACGCAGTTCAGTTTAAATTGTTGAAAGGCGCTACGGTAATTACTGCTGCGGTTAGGTTGTCCTACCCCACAGCTCAGGCCAGTGGCAGGCGAGGGCGTGGTATGGCCGCGGCGAACCGTGACGTAATACCTGGCAGCGCGCCAGGCTCGCGCGCTGATTGGCTGACGGGTAGGCAATGGCCACTAGCTGTATACACTTGTGAAATATGCGGCCTGGCCGGGCCGGACCGCTCATGCACATGCGGAACTTTATATACTTAAGGGGATGCAGGTGCATCCCCAATGTTCTGATCTGCATCCCCAGTCTTTCATCTGCATCCCCAATAATATGACTTATTGTCTGTCAGATAGGGTTAAGTGTTTTGGTCAATTTGGCTGGGGGAAGAATGAGACACGGTACAAATATACAGGGGTGTAGGATCATATTCAGTTGAGGGGACTTCAGCCCTCTCAACTTGTGGCTTAGCCCCCCCCCCCCATCCAACTTGTCATTCAGCTCCCCCACAACTTAAAAAAAAAAATAGATGCAACAACAATATTAAAGGACAAAGGCACAGTAGGTACCAACACACGGGATACAGGTACATGTATACAGGTACTGACGGGATACAGGTGAATGGTCATAAACACTAAAGAACAACACTACTTATTGACACATAGGTATCCTTTTTCAATTGCAGACACAAAATGTCAATCTAGGTGCTTACATAAACAACATGAGTAAAGCAAGAATGGGTGTAACATGTTTCAGTTTTCACATTATGCGTAGTTCTGGATACAAGACAGGCCACATATTACAATGCACCCTTAAATTGGCCAGATGTGTTAAAATTTGAGTATAAATATGTTGGTGAAATTGACACTTAATGAAGAATTTGACCAATAATATAAATGTGTTGTGTCTGAAAGCATATTAATCATCCTGAGCTGGAAAAACAACAGAAATTATCATAGACATAAACACAATGTGCTACAAGTCAGGATTATCGCAACATTCAATTTTTGAGCCTGACAAACATTATTTACACAATCTATACCTGGTCATGGTGTTGAAAAGTGGAGGCCCACATCAGTAAAGGTTATTTTAAAAGAAAATAGGTTTATTCAACACCAAACAAACCAAGTTATACGAAAACAGCACAAATATTGAAATCATGGTTTGGTTTGGTTTGGTTTGTGGACCAAGTACCGTATCCTCCTGGGACCAAGGTGCTAATTGGAACTCTCACCCTGTTCCGAGGGGTATGGGGAGCCGGGCAGACTTTTTTCAGAGGCCCGCCGAGGGATTGAACCCCGGTCCCCGGCACAGAAGGCAAGTATCTTACCACTGCACAGAGTTGCTCCCCATATATTGAAAGCAATACAAGATAAATGCGTCATATTTTGGCATGACTGCGCCGTATTTGTCTCTTTTATTATTACTAAAATACTGCCTAGTTTTTCAACATAAAGATGAAGGCATACTAAAATGCCGTTGCTGCCTAGTTTTCTTGCCCTGGACTATTGGCGTATCACCAGACATTTTAAGTTCGAGAGGAAGTCTTTCTGGCAGACGTTCGCGTCCTAAGAAACGACTGTTACTGGGAATAAATTAATCATATTTTGCAACAAAAAAGGCAGTTTTGGTGTCGAGGCGAGCCTCCGATTTCATACCTACCCCATTTTCTGAACCTTAACCCTCGCCCTACGGGGGTGGGGGGTGGGGGGTCCTAAAACGACCTCCCCTGAGATTTTTCCTGCATAACTTTTTAGACATACATACATTTTAAACATATCTTCTTGAAATTTACAGTAGCTAAGTATACAACAATTATACGTATGGTGTAAAAATGTCATTGAAATTGTTTGAGAAATCAGGGAAATAATGATGTTTTGATGACGTCATATTGGTGGAAAAACGATAAATGTTTGAAAAATCATAGAGAACAGAGTTTTAAAGCAAATTGCAAACACATATAAATGAAGATATAAAATGTTCTTTTCTTTAAAATGGCAATCTCGGATTTTCACAATTTTGGGTTGTTGACCTTCAAAATGAACAAAAACTTATTTTTTTAAATCACCACAAAATCAAAATTTTGAAAGGTGTTAAAAAAACGGAATATATGTGAGAGAACTGAGTATGGACAATACTCAAAGCAAATTTCAAATAAATATCTCTATTTTTGATTGAGTGATGGCTCCCTAAGTGTAAGAAATTCATGACGTCATTTTTTAATTACTTTTTTTTAACTTTTTTTGACGAGACGTAATAAATAATTACCTTTTCTGTATTTATGAGACAAAACTGGTCTAGGGACATGCCTTTTTATTTACATTTATCAATTTCTCATTTTGAGGTTTTCTGACAGCAAAATCGCTGTTCTGGACGTGGTCGATCGAGGTCATTCACTTGACCTGGAAGGTCACTCGTTGACCCAAAACCTAAAAATTGCATATCGTTAGATTCCAAACATGACAGGCAACATGTTAGTTCTTACCGCGTTGCTCTATGTTGCTTGGTTTGGAAGTTAAAGGGAAATAATGACCTTTGTCCACAAAAATGGAGTTGGCACTTGAAATCGCCAGACGAGACCAAAATATATTGTAAATTCATCACATTTTGCATGAAAACTTTCCTACCGAAAGATATTTCAAGTTAAAGCTGATAAGCGTTCCACACTTTTAACGACCGGTACTTGCAAGTACTTTTGGTCCTCATCAAACTGCGGGCTTTTCCCGTATTGTTTTTTACGCAATGGAGTGGCAATGGAGTGGAATATATTGTGCGTTCTGCTTGTTGTGATTATATGCCCGGCGATCTTCTAAAACTAACAGCGATTGGAAAAAGTGGCAATAAAATCGGAAGCTCATCGATGCACATCAATGGCGGCATAGTTAGTGGTTGCGACCCTCAATTTGTGAAAATAAATTCATCTGTGTTCAACATTAGGAGTATTGTATAATTTGTCTGTGGCTGTATATAACATTATGCTTTATATTATCATGCAAAATAATAATTTTTCCCCAAAAAACTAACAAACAATAACACATAACTGGCAATTAAATCGGAAGCTCATCGATGCACATCGACGGCGACCTATTTAGCGTCGGCGATTTGTTTACAAAGTCATTGTCATGCTTCTCGGCGCACTTAACCATTGTGGCGAGTATTTCCTGATTAGTATACCCAAGTCCCGTAGCAGGCTTTGTTAATGACGTCACTGGTGCCATTCTTGTGTAGCATTGCAAAATATATCTTATTTTGAGTTGAAAGCTAATTAAAGACTTATTCAAATTATTGTTTTTAAGTTTGAATTTTCTTGTTAATAATTATCAAAGGTATTTTATCACTGTATTTCATAGTAGTTGACACTTCAGAAACTTGTGACGTAATAATATTGTATCCAATATGCATTTCCCTCACCTTTTGCTATTGTGGCGCAGTGCCGAGTGCTTTGCGAATACTAGCTTGCCTGGGGTTCAATTCATTCCGCCCTTATTTTATTCGAGTTGGTATAGTTTGCATGTTGTTGTTTTTCATGACTTATACTGATAGTCAGTCATGCATCAAGGATGCTTCACGGATTGCTTCATGGATCAGAGCGCTGCTCGAACGCACGCTAGTAGCGCTGTCGTTCTCCATGGCAACCAGGCGTGAGCCAATGAAAAGCCAGAACGTATTCCCTTTCTGGCTTTTGATTGGCTGACGCCTGGTTGCCATGGAGAACGAAAGCGCTACTAGCGTTACTAGCGTGTGTCCGAGCAGCGCTCAGTTTGATCGGAAACGTCACAGAGCCTCCAAAAATGCCGCACTGGATGTAAACAATGGTAGGGAAGGACGAATTTGTCAATGACCTTCATGAAGTACACAAGGTACTTGTGTTGTATTTTTTCCAAACTTACAACTTTGAATTTGGGGATTTTATTTAATTCTTAGATTTAAATAAAATAATTTTAAAACCATAACGGTAGCCTAAGAAATTGTTGCTAACAAAATCAAAAGGTCATTATTTCTCTTTAACCATTGTGGCGAGTTGTTCCTGATTAGTATACCCAAGTCCCGTAGCAGGCTTTGTTAATGACGTCACTGGTGCCATTCTTGTGTAGCATTGCAAAATATATCTGATTTTGAGTTGAAAGCTAATTAAAGACTTATTCAAATGATTGTTTTTAAGTTTGAATTTTCTTGTTAATAATTATTAAAGGTATTTTATCACTGTATTTCATAGAAGTTGACACTTCAGAAACTTGTGACATAATAATATTGTAGCCAATATGCATTTCCCTCACCTTGTGCTATTGTGGCGCAGTGCCGAGTGCTTTGCGAATACTAGCTTGCCTGGGGTTCAATTCATTCCGCATTTATTTTATTCTAGTTGGTATAGTTTGCATGTTGTTGTTATTCATGACTTATACTGATAGTCAGTCATGCATCACGGATGCTTCACGGATTGCTTCACGGATCAGAGCGCTGCTCGAACGCACGCTAGTAGCGCTAGTAGCGCTTTCGTTCTCCATGGCAACCAGGCGTGAGCCAATGAAAAGCCAGAACGTATTACCTTTCTGACTTTTGATTAGCTGACGCCTGGTTGCCATGGAGAACGAAAGCGCTACTAGCGTGTGTCCGAGCAGCGCTCCGTTTGATCGGAAACGTCACAGAGCCTCCGAAAATGCCGCACTCGATGTAAACAATGGTAGGGAAGGACGAATTTGTCAATGACCTTCATGAAGTACACAAGGTACTTGTTTTGTATTTTTTTCCAAACTTGCAACTTTGAATTTTGGAATAATTTTGTTTAATTCTTAAATTTAAATAAAATAATTTTAAAACCATAACGGTAGCCTACGAAATTGTTGCTAACAAAATAAAAAGGTCATTATTTCCTTTTAACAGGGGGGAGGTAATTTTAGGACCCTCCGTAGGGCGAAGGGGAAAAAAGCTCCCGTAGGGCGAGGGTTAAATATGTATATGTATCGATGTCAAGAGGTCAAGAGATTCCAGGTTCCGGGAGCACGTTGCCCCGTTCCCCCCCCCCCCCATCCTTGGCGACACCTATGCGCCACTGACAAATGTAACGCAGAACAAGTTGGCATAACCAGATTGTTCTGTTCTTTTAGAGACGCCTCTTACAGGGACAAGGGGTTAAGACCCCCTTTGGGGTATGGTTTTTGTTGAAACCGTTTATTTTGTTACGCAAGGGAAATTTGATGGAGTAAAAGGTAACCAAAGACGAGAAAAGCACAAATCCGCAAACAAATATTGCATAAGAGGGATTCTCTCAAAGATAACCAGTTTGGCACTAAAAATGAGGTATAAGGTGGGCAAAGAAAACGGATACGCTTCGTCCCGCTGTTTTTCGTTTTTTCGTCATCGCTGAAAAATCTTGCAGATGTGCAAACCATAGGCACAAGAACGGGGGAGGGGCAGGGGGAGGGCGGTGGAAGAGGGGGCGGGGTGAGCAGTTGCCCTCCACTCAAGAAGTTTGGGAGCAAATATATGGTTTTGCCCAATATCCCCCCCCCCCACCCCACAAATATATGTTTAAAACAAAATATATATACAAATTGAAAAACAATATACCCATAAATTAATCAAAATCGAAGACAAAATAATGACAAATAGTGGACATATTTGGAATCAGCACCCCCACAAATGTCAAAAAATCATTTTGTTTTAATGGAGTCTACTTCAGCTGCAAATTTACCGAAGCTGGGAACAAAGCAAGTAAATGCCTCTTATAGCAGCATGATGTATCTAACAAATGATTATAAATAAAAAAAATGGGGGGGGGGTTACCTGCTACTGCATCCCCAACCAAAAACACAAAGTTCCGCCCCTGCGCTCATGATCCGCTTCGCGCTGACTGGTATTACTGGTATTACTGACTGGTATTATATTATCGCGCTCGTAATGGGAGCAGTGCTCACTGCAGTGATTCGTTCTGAAAATGGCCGACCAATTTGATACTTTCAAGACAATTATGGCGCAACATCAAAGCGTTCCGGCATAAATCAAGTGTACCAAATGTTTGTAACCATGTAAACTCGATGATCGATCCTTAGCTGATGACAACAAATATATAAATAAAAGAACATGTACGCATCCCCCCACACCCGTGATTTGGGCTCAACTGGCGTACCTTCATTACGTCATATTTTATGGCGCGGTCCCAGCCGTAGCCAACGCATTACGAGGAGTGATCGACTGGCTCCGGCTCGGCTGCAGCCGGCGCCGTCGTACCATTTTATGAGGCTTCCCCGCGCAGGGCGGCGCTGCCGTGGATCAGGCGGTCTCCAGGCTCCGCGTCGGCTCAGAGCCAGTAGGCCTCAAGCGCCACTGAGTTCGCGAGTGTCGGGAGCGCTGTCCGACGATTCTAACTCACCGTCACTGAGTTTACATTGCGCTACTGAGTTAGAGACATGCTAACGAATTCAGGTCATAACGAAGTCATATACTAACAAATTTGCAGTAACGACACTTGTAAACGAGACTGAGTCAAGGTTGCAGGCTGTGACTGAGCACCTGAGACTGAGTCTGAGGGTGTGACTGTGACAGTGGCTGTGACTGTGACTGCGAGAGAGGAAGACTTGCTGCCCGTCCCTCCTGACCATGGTGGACATCAAGCTGACCGTGTCTGTGACGGCTGCCCTGCTAGTGGGCGCCGTGGTGGGAGGCCTGGTTGGACACTACGCCGTACCCAGCAACGACCCGGTGAGTGTGGACTGGTCCCTCTCTCCTCAGGTCAGGTCAGAGGTCAGAGCAGGTCAGGTCAGGTCAGGTCAGGGCAGGGCAGGGGCAGGGCAGGTCAGATTAGGCTAGGTCAGGTCAGATCAGGTCAAGTCAGGTCAGGTCAGCAGAGCAGGGGCGGATCCAGCCGGCCGTTTTTTTTTTGGGGGGGGAGGCAAACTGTTTTTAGCGGACCTTACCTACCCCAAATTTCGAATTTCTTCCCGGATTTGAGCCAATTTATTTTGCAACTACATGATTTCTAATGATTTCCTTATTTTGATATATATATATCAATCAGTATATTCAAAACCATCCACGATGTGGCTTTTCTGGTTTCACGCCGATTACAAGCCTATTCCCCCACACCTATACCTACCTATACCTACGATGCAGTGCAGTCACACACTTCCACACGCGCAGCAGTAATTTATGTTATAGAAGACCTAAACGCTAATAAAGACAGTAGTACCTATAAGCAACAAGTTGCAAAGGTAAGACGGATACAAATTGTGACGACATCTACAATGATACTACTGATAGTACAATGATACTACGCCATCTACAATGATACTGCTGATACTACAATGATATTACTGAGTCAGCTAAGTCGGTAATGTGGACTTAAAAGCGCCCACGGTCTGCACGGCACGGGCGGACGATGACAGGCTAGTCCAGGCCGCAGAGGCACGATATGAGAAAGCCTTCTGGGTTGCGGCTAGCCTGCACTTAGGTAGGTGGAGGCTGCCCTTATCTGTGGCGCGAGTACGGCGGTCCGACACGGCAGAGCGGGGCACAAACAGCTCGCAGCTCGGCCGGCATGCCCTCCACGCGCAGTATCTTATACACTTTGATGGCGTCGCGGTGCGACACCAGGGTCTCGATCCTCGACCCCAAGAGAATTTAGAGCCGGGGTGATATGCTGATGCTTTTTGGATCCTGTGACAATTCTGGCCGCAAAGTGGATGAGCTTTTGGATTTTGTGAAGCTGGCCCTTGGCCGCCCCACCCCACACGCAGAGACAGTAGGTGATGTGAGGAAACACGTAGGCCTGAATCACAATTTTGAGCACTTCTTTGGTGAAATAATGCCGAATCTGGTACAAGGAGATGAGAATTCCGTTACATTTTTGAACGACATGCGAGACATGAGCGTCCCATGACAGGCAGGGGTCCAAGACGACACCGAGAACTTTGGTACTGGTAGAGGCTATATATATATATATATATATATATATATATATATATATATATATATATATATATATATATATATATATATATATATATATATATATATATATATATATATATATATATATATATATATATATATATATATATATATATATATATATATATATATATATATATATATATATATATATATATATATATATATATATATATATATATATATATATATATATATATATATATATATATATATATATATATATATATATATATATATATATATATATATATATATATATATATATATATATATATATATATATATATATATATATATATATATATATATATATATATATATATATATATATATATATATATATATATATATATATATATATATATATATATATATATATATATATATATATATATATATATATATATATATATATATATATATATATATATATATATATATATATATATATATATATATATATATATATATATATATATATATATATATATATATATATATATATATATATATATATATATATATATATATATATATATATATATATATATATATATATATATATATATATATATATATATATATATATATATATATATATATATATATATATATATATATATATATATATATATATATATATATATATATATATATATATATATATATATATATATATATATATATATATATATATTATATATATATATATATATATATATATATATATATATATATATATATATATATATTATATATATATATATATATATATATATATATATATTTTATTTGAGCTTTTCGACCTTTTGGGATATCGAAAAGGGTTCGGATGATAAACATTTAGTTCCCGAACATCGTCATTGCTGGCCGAATCTCACCCAGGTCTTCATTTAGTTCCCGAACATCGTCATTGCTGGCCGAATCTCACCCAGGTCTTCATTTAGTTCCCGAACATCGTCATTGCTGGCCGAATCTCACCCAGGTCTTCATTTAGTTGCCGAACATCGTCATTGCTGGCCGAATCTCACCCAGGTCTTCATTTAGTTCCCGAACATCGTCATTGCTGGCCGAATCTCACCCAGGTCTTCATTGAGTTGCCGAACATCGTCATTGCTGGCCGAATCTCACCCAGGTCTTCATTTAGTTCCCGAACATCGTCATTGCTGGCCGAATCTCACCCAGGTCTTCATTTAGTTCCCGAACATCGTCATTGCTGGCCGAATCTCACCCAGGTCTTCATTTAGTTGCCGAACATCGTCATTGCTGGCCGAATCTCACCCAGGTCTTCATTTAGTTGCCGAACATCGTCATTGCTGGCCGAATCTCACCCAGGTCTTCATTTAGTTCCCGAACATCGTCATTGCTGGCCGAATCTCACCCAGGTCTTCATTTAGTTCCCGAACATCGTCATTGCTGGCCGAATCTCACCCAGGTCTTCATTTAGTTCCCGAACATCGTCATTGCTGGCCGAATCTCACCCAGGTCTTCATTTAGTTGCCGAACATCGTCATTGCTGGCCGAATCTCACCCAGGTCTTCATTTAGTTCCCGAACATCGTCATTGCTGGCCGAATCTCACCCAGGTCTTCATTTAGTTCCCGAACATCGTCATTGCTGGCCGAATCTCACCCAGGTCTTCATTTAGTTCCCGAACATCGTCATTGCTGGCCGAATCTCACCCAGGTCGTCATCGTCAGTTCCCGAACATCGTCATTGCTGGCCGAATCTCACCCAGGTCTTCATTTAGTTGCCGAACATCGTCATTGCTGGCCGAATCTCACCCAGGTCTTCATTTAGTTCCCGAACATCGTCATTGCTGGCCGAATCTCACCCAGGTCTTCATTTAGTTGCCGAACATCGTCATTGCTGGCCGAATCTCACCCAGGTCTTCATTTAGTTGCCGAACATCGTCATTGCTGGCCGAATCTCACCCAGGTCTTCATTTAGTTGCCGAACATCGTCATTGCTGGCCGAATCTCACCCAGGTCTTCATTTAGTTCCCGAACATCGTCATTGCTGGCCGAATCTCACCCAGGTCTTCATTTAGTTCCCGAACATCGTCATTGCTGGCCGAATCTCACCCAGGTCTTCATTTAGTTGCCGAACATCGTCATTGCTGGCCGAATCTCACCCAGGTCTTCATTTAGTTCCCGAACATCGTCATTGCTGGCCGAATCTCACCCAGGTCTTCATTTAGTTCCCGAACATCGTCATTGCTGGCCGAATCTCACCCAGGTCTTCATTTAGTTGCCGAACATCGTCATTGCTGGCCGAATCTCACCCAGGTCTTCATTTAGTTGCCGAACATCGTCATTGCTGGCCGAATCTCACCCAGGTCTTCATTTAGTTCCCGAACATCGTCATTGCTGGCCGAATCTCACCCAGGTCTTCATTTAGTTCCCGAACATCGTCATTGCTGGCCGAATCTCACCCAGGTCTTCATTTAGTTCCCGAACATCGTCATTGCTGGCCGAATCTCACCCAGGTCTTCATTTAGTTCCCGAACATCGTCATTGCTGGCCGAATCTCACCCAGGTCTTCATTTAGTTCCCGAACATCGTCATTGCTGGCCGAATCTCACCCAGGTCGTCATCGTCAGTTCCCGAACATCGTCATTGCTGGCCGAATCTCACCCAGGTCTTCATTTAGTTCCCGAACATAGTCATTGCTGGCCGAATCTCACCCAGGTCTTCATTTAGTTCCCGAACATAGTCATTGCTGGCCGAATCTCACCCAGGTCTTCTTCACGCGTATAGGTCAATACAAGAAACCCCACCAAATAGGAGAGAATGCTAAGCTTATGCCCTTAGCAACATCACACGTATCATTTTTTTGGTATTTAATCTCCATTTTGTGTAGCAAGTAAGCAAGAACCATGACTTTCTAATTATGGCATGCCAGACTTTGCTTCCGCCCCATTGTGTGTGTGTGTGGATAATTTATCCCCAAACAGCTGTGCCAAATTTCGCGGCACTGCGCTCCACCGTTCAAACTCCGGTGACAATGCCCTTGTTCTTATACAGAGTCGAGTGATCGTGTAAAAAGTTGGGTGGGTGGGGGGGGGGGGGACGTCGCCCTCCCAGCTCCAAAGTTGGGAGGGGCGAGTTGCCCCCACTGCCCCCACGGTTCCCACTTCCCTGCTTGGGGATGACTTTAATAATGCGGGTATTTAGGGTGACAGTAAAAAGTCAATTAAAACCGACAACTCTGTCTGTCGGAACCACAGCTGTTGAATGTGATTAAAGGGAGTGTGCCTACTCACATCGCTTAGTTGGGGTTATTGACACTGGTCTATAGAACACAATTTTCTGAATTGAACCATTACTTCATTTCTCCAGATTCACCCTAGTTGCTGAGATATTCAAAGACTCCAGGAATTTGCTTGGGAGCAAAAAGTTATCGGGTAGACTCCAGAGGGCTTCCGCTACTAGAAGCACTGCAACTATCGATTAAACTGCTAGCATATTGTTAGCGCCGGCCAATAGCAATTCAACAAAACAGCTCGTGCACGCTGATAGCAGCAGCCGAACAGAAACTGGACGGCCATCATGTTTTTCGATGATGGCCGATGGCCATTTTTTGAAGAAGATATCAATTTAGAGCTACGAAACTTGCACATAATAAAGTTCACAGTGGCAAGAACGTGCTGTGCAAAACTCGTCTTTCTATCTTGCATGATGTGACCGTAATTGTATTGTCTTATGTGCGCCGTTTTACATAACATCACCATAGTGGCGATCGTTGTATAGATATCGAAACAAATATAAACAAAAAATAATATAAGTGAAAATTCAACTAAAGGGGCTCCAGATGTGAATTTCATCATACACAACAATCAAACCAACAGCTACTTACCGTATGAAAAATATGTTTGACATTCCAAAACAGTAAGCACACTCCCTTTAAGCGAATGTTAGCCGGGACATTGCCATTGGTGTCATTTTCGACTAGACATTTAAAAAGGTGAACCGCATACCAAAAGCGCCGCCAAAAAGTGAACAAACTTGTTGATTAGGTGATTAGGTGGGAAAACTGTACTGTAGCAGAGGGACAGCGCATCCAAACGGCGATCAACTTCGGTGTTCGCATTGTGATTGGTCTCGGCCGGCGCGAACACGTCACCCCGTCGTTACGGGAGCTGGGGTGGCCTAATGTTGATGACATGATCACCGAACGTGACATTGCCGCTGTGCGCCACCTCATCACTGCCCCCAGCGCACAGTGGGCGAGAACGGCCTTTTAGCGCGACATGGCGTCTCTGCTTCAATTTACGGTATCGGTTTGAATATCAATCGATAGCTGATGAATCATGGAGCTAAAAATATGCACTTTCTTTTATCTGGGTTTAATTTAACCTGGCATTGACCGGGGGGGGGGGGGCAAATATTGCCCCCGCGTTATCTCCGGAACGAATGATCGCAGCGAGACGCGCAAGGCGGCATTCGAAAGCTCTCAGTGACTCGCATCCAAAGCATACTCGAAATTGTGGAATTTGGGTCACATATTAGGTCAAATCGGGTCAAAGGTCAAAATAGAGGCATTTGAGTTTATAGGCCATACTTTCCATCCAAAGCCTTTGATTGCGACCATGATCACCCACAATGCTCCCAAAGGGATAATACACATCCCGCATCAGCTTAAGTGAGATTCTTGGTAAAGGTCAAGGTCAAGGTCAAGGACACATGTTGTACACGCATAATTCGATAGTGATAGTCATTTTACCATCTGACCTCATTTAAGTGATGTTAGTGACAAGCTCAGCTCAGATCAAGGTCACATGACGTCAAAATTTGCAATGGATAAATGTAAATAGAAATTGTATGTTTCTTGACCGGTTTTGTCTCAGAAATACAGTGCTGGCATTTATTTGTCTATCAGGTCAATAAAAGCAAAAGACGCAATAGCAAATGTGACGTCATGAGTTACTCCTAGTTAGGGAGCCATAAGTCAGTCAAAAACAAAGATATTGCTTTGTAATTTGGTTTCAGTATTGGCCATATGTGGTTCTCCAACATATATTCCGGTTTTTGGAAAATGTTCGAAAAGATTGATTTTGAGGGCATCTTTTTAAACATTTTTCTTTGTTTTTGCTTAGGTAAAAAAAAAATGCAAATCTGAGATAGCCATTTTGTAGCCCTTGTCATTCGCTATCTTTAGACTTTTATCTTTAAAAAATGGCCTTTGTACGGCCAGTTAACTAGAGACAGCAGAGATCCGGGCATTGTAATGGCGCAGAGTTAATAGTGATGTACACTATAAAATAAGTTGCAAAATAAAAAGCGCAAATATGCGCAAGGTTTCTTTTAATATGCACAAAGTATAAACTCTAACGAGGCAGAAAAAAAATGTTTCATCAAAGCGAGTGTTAAATTTTTATTTTACAGTTAACTGTGCTGATTTAAACAAAAATGTATGGTTTTCAGCAGTCAATGATGAAAAAATATGCCGACCTCTGCACGCAATGATGATTTATGAGGCAGTTAAGAACTAAGTACGAACCTGAGTGCTGCGACCTAAAGAATTGTAAAGCTTATTATATAGAGCTCAAAATATTACTGCAGCTATGCAGGATGATGATTCCTTAACTTACACCTACAATGGGGCCAGTATTCATGGCACCTTAAAAGTTTAAAACTTTCCGAGAAGTTCCCACTTAGGTAAATTTTGAAACATAGAGCATGGCAAAGCATGGATATTTGCCATAAGCAGGTCCTGTAGGTCCTGTATGCAAACTTCACTTTTGAATGTAAACTGTCCTAAATATAAATTTGTGATCAGTATAGGCTACTAGGTAAACCTCCAATAAGTGTGCATATTTTCGTCTGGACATTAAATTGCGTTGAAGCTAGGCAACAGGCATAGTGCTGTGAATTGTGATGTTTTGTCCACACAAATGTGGAGTCCGATAATCTTGTTTAAGGTTACAAAGATATTATTTGTCTTGAAATATTTAATGTATTTAAAGAAAGATATTCCAAAGAAAAATGCATATTTAATTGAAGAATTATAAGGCCAAGCTGTGTCTAAAAGTAATAAGCATGCTTGAAAGTTGAAGCATGGAGACTTGCAGTAGGCAGAGACTGGAAACTGGCATATAAGTGGCAAACACAGATTCAGTTTGGTTATGTCATGGTTGGTTAGGTTAGGTTCGGTTATATTTGTTTTCCTAGGTATATATTTATTTTCCAGCTATTAATTGTTTTTGAGGTGACGACATAATGGCTATTGCAAGTTTACATTCCAAATCACGCAATAATCATCACGGACGTGCAACCACGAAGGGCCCGAGTGGCTCACCGTTGCACTAACATTTTTTTTGTCTGGGTTTTTACCAAATAATACCTAGAATCAGTGGCGTAGCCAAGGGGGATCCTAGGATCCCCCTATGCCCTCGAAGGACACTTTTGGGACGACCCGCTTGGGGAGGCCTAAAAGGAGGTGCCTCGGTGCTGAAAGAGCCTTCTGGTAGGCATCCGAACTAACGCGGTTACCTAGATACCGTTTGATAAACATTAAAGCACGCTGAACAATGTCAAACTCGGGATGTTAGACCCCTCCTGCCCAAACAGGAGGGATCCGGGCCTAAGTAGGAGGTCCGGGCCCACGCAAGAGGGTTTCGGGCCCACGCAGGTCCGGGTCCACGCGGGAGGGGTTCGGGCCCACGCAGGTCCGGTCCCACGCAGGAGGGTTTCGGGCCCACGCAGGAGGGATCAGGGCCCACGCCGGAGGCCCGGCTTCACGAAGGAGGGGTCCGGCCCACGCAGGTTCGGGCCCACGCGAGAGGGTTTCGGGCCCACGCAGGTCCAGGCCCACACATGAGGATCCGGGCCCAAGTAGAAGGCCCGGGCCCACGCAAGAGGGTTTCGGGCCCACGGAGAGAGTATGGACCCACGCAAGAAGTCCAGGCCCACGCAGGAGGGGTCCAGGCCCAAGTAGGAGGCCCGGGCCCACGCAAGAGTTTCGGGACCACGCAGGAGGGGTCCGGGTCCAGGCAGGTCCGGTTTCACGCAGGACGGGTCCGGCCCACGCAGGTCCGAGCCCACGCAAGATAGTTTCGGCCCCACGCAGGTCGGGGTCCACGCAGGAGGGGTCCGGGCGCATACAGTTCCGGCCCACAGGAAAAGTACAATTTGCATTCCGAGAATGTCCAGGGCAACCGTGGCATACCAAAATAATCGTGCAACACGCAATAGTAAACCGCGAAATAATGCAAACAAAAATATTTCCTTGGTAGATATTCGAACTCCGCATCAAGCAACGTCACCCAGATCAAAAGTCCGATGCACTACCGACTGCGCTATTTGGCTCGAGGCGCCTCCGCGCGGAGAAACGGGATGTGATCCGATCAGCGGATGCGGCCGGTGTCTTGTGCAATGCAATCTTCACCCTGTACGCCCGTCGTAGGAATCAGGCGTTAGATCAAGATTACGAAGTGTTCCAGTTCCAAATACGCGCTAGTATTTGTATATACCGTGAATACGCTGCGCGATTTGTAGCGTCAGATTTGTCGTCTCAAAGTCAAAAGAGCTGCTAAAACATTTGATTCACGGCAGTCTCCCACGGAACTTTCATCCCGGAAATGAGGGTAACTTTGAGGGACTATTGCTATTCTTCTGTGCAACAGATCATGTAATGATTATACCAGATGACGTAGCTTGAACTCCCTCGTCATCCATACAAATATTACAGTCTATCTTTCACAAACAAACAAAATATTCGGCGTCCATTTTGTAGCCTGGACACCATTCAAATGATGAATTTTTCGGGAATTTCCAAAGGGGATATTCTAGTATGTTATACCATATAAATGTATAATAAATTACTTTGACCACTTATTAGGAAACATTAGCTGACGAAACATTAGCATTAGGAAACATGAGCTTCTGAGTGTCAGAACTAGGCGTCTATTGCTGTGGTGGTACCACCGAGAACTGCTTGGTCAAGTAGCCTTTCGAGGGTTTCAGTCTCGTGACTTCCGAGTGCACAGGGGAACTAGGCAAAGGGCAATTTTGTCGCCAACGCTAGCCAATGTTTTCCTCCGTCCTTTATTAGCGGCGCTGGATGACAGCGGCATGGACTTGACGGGCTAACACGGCTGTGTACGCTGTGCCGACCAGGCGCGAACACGTAGCCCAGCCGGCCAGTTGGCTGGATTCAGGACAGCAGCGCCATCCGCAGCATCCACCACGATCCGATAGGCCTTGGCTCCCGCCTGCATCCCTCCACGTCGGGTCTCATGGCACTCGTGGAGGTTGCTGACTAGTGGCCAGACTAGGTTCCGAACCTGGGTGCCAGAGGCCTCCAGGTGGATCCCTTCTAGCAGGAAGGTTGCCGTCGCCGCGCTGTTGCCTGTGCCCCCAGTGGCCACCA
This sequence comes from Chirona hameri, assembly GCA_036785665.1. Taxonomy (NCBI): domain Eukaryota; kingdom Metazoa; phylum Arthropoda; class Thecostraca; order Balanomorpha; family Balanidae; genus Chirona; species Chirona hameri. The sequence continues at coordinate 80,494 of JAXIVJ010002617.1, read as the reverse complement.
ACTTAGAAGTCGGACCTGATCCAGTGATTCCCGACGACTGTGCAGGGTTGAGACGGGCAGCAGCAACAGCGCCCTCTGCTGATCTGAGAGGTGGGTTGCTGCCTCTTGGGATTCGCGGTTTAGCCCAATCCAAGGGTCCTCACTGGGATATTTTGCCAACCATATGGCTTCACCGTCCACGGACGGACTCGCAGACCCATCTGCCAGTCATCCTGTCATCATTATGGTATGGTATGGTATTATGGTATGGTATGGTACTGTTTTTATTGATACCCCGTGTAAAGTATCAATACAAACCAAACTCGCTGATTCAGCATCAGTTATCTCAAAGGAATTTGTCAGTTCAGTAAATATACTTTTTTTTAGATTTTCTATTTTCCTGAAGTCAAATGACAGATGGCTGGCAAATTATTTCTTCTGACTATCAATTATAATGTCAATACTGACACTAATAGGCAAGTGATCGCTAATGTCATGGATTAGTACAACTGGGGATTTAACAAAGGTAGGATCATTACAGAGCAAATTGTCTATCAATGTGGCAGAGTGAGATGTTGATCCGCGTTGGCAGAGAAATACAGGGAAAGAACTGCCCAAGGAAGCAAGTGAGGTTACACAAACGGAGCAACTATCGTCTGAGATGTGCTTTAGTATATCAACATTGAGATCACCTCCAAGCAAGCAAAATGTATGCTCACTGTTGACTTTCTCAAGAGTTTGTTCCAGGTAGTCAATCAACTGGATGACAGGAAAGGAGGGCGACCGATAAGCTGAACCCAAAACAATGCTTCTATTTGATGTGGTCTTGAGTTCGACAAAGATTGATTGATACTGATGAATGCTGGACTCCAGATCTATTCTCCTATGTATGCCAGAGACCTGTCAACATACATAGCTGCACCTTTTCCCCTGATGTCTGGTTGAGATGAAGTTTCCAAACGATAGCCATCTAGGGTATATGAGCTGGAGAGGGAATTATCGAGCCAAGTTTCAGTGGCTAATATAATGTGAGGTTTAAAATTACCTTCTAGATTTTGTATAAATAATTGAAGGGCATCAAAGTTCTTTGGGAGAGATCTTATATTGACATGTATAATTAGTAAACTTGATGGGCTACAAGACCTCTTATTGAAATAATCAGCTGTGTTATACTGGCAGGACTTCAGGAGGTCATGGTACTCAGGATAAGATGAATCATCATCATCACCCAGGGATGAGAAGGTAGGCCGAAATTTACTGGTTACATTTTCAGGTGTCAGGATTGTGGGGAAAGGAACAAATCTAACACACAAATAGTAAACAACAAGGAGAAAGCAAGTGAAAACAAGAATACACTAGGACAAGAATCAAAGAGAAAAGAGACAAAATGGTATGGAGTGGAACAACTGTCAGGAGTCAACGAGTAGTAACAGCAACAGCAACCAGGACCAGGACATCAACATTAGCTACTAGTCAGCCTCCTTGGGTGGGACCTCTGCTCTCTTGATTTCACCGTCACCAGAGGCACAGCTGTGTCGGTACCCACTATCTGGTCAGGAGGATGAGTTTGGACCTGTGTGGGTGGCACTGCTGCAGTGTCACTCTGCGGACACTCAACACCTTCAGAGGTGGGTCACTGGAAGAGGCCTCAGGTAGGGACAGACTGACATCCCTTACTCCACCATCAGTGACAGCCTTAGCCAAGGTTTCAGCCTTGTCCTGCTGCTCATCCACCGGGTGGGGTTGGGGGGTTGGGATGGTCACTTTTAGTTGGGGTGCTTTTTTTGGTGCCTTTTCCCTTTCCTTGACCAACATTGTGCCAGCCATGCACACCACTGGAAGAGGCTGGTGCAGTGGGTTTTGGGTTTGGAGTGTTGCCCCGGGAGGAGGTTGCGTTGACTGACACAGACCCCTTGGCCTTGTGTCTCTCACAGATATCCAGGATATCCTGCTCTGTAGTCCCAACAGAGAGCTCAAAAGCCTTGGCAGAATCTGCCAGTTTGATGAAGATCCTACCCATGGGTGTGAGTATAGGATAGGAAGGGGATGTTTCTCTGGGTTTGTGAATTCTCTGAAGGGTTCTGATCACTGCCAATCTCTCCTTAGTCAGACTTTCATGGACTAGAAGGCCCTGCTTTCTGGGGGACATCCTCTGGCGATAGACAGCCATGCGTTCATCCATGTCGGCAAAGCGAACCAGAATGACACTTTTGTTGCGGAGGCGGTGACAGGCTGTGCTAGCCCGAGGGTGGACGTCCATACCCAGGTACTCTTTGAGGAGGCTGACAACAGTTATACGGGTATGCTCACCCTCCCTGTAGTCGGGGATAGCCCTCCCAGCTAGAAGCAGGGTGCTCTTCCGACTGAACTGAGCCTGAAGCTCAATGGCTGAGGACATCTTTCTGTGGGTCTCCTGGAGGTCTGAGCAAGTCTGCTCGACTGCCACCATACCTGTCTCCACCGCCTCCCTGCGTTCAATATTCTCAGAAACGACAATCGATAGAGCCTGAAGCTCACTTTGGAGTGATCCGACCGTCCCACTCAGGGACTCCACCTCCTTTCTGAGGTCAGTATTTTCTTCCCTCAGCTTCTCAGTGACTCCCTTCAAAAATTTAAGTGACAGGGTGGGCTTCATCTTACCAAGTCTACAGGACATGATTGGGATGTAACACAAGTTAGAGCAGGCCTAACTCAGATACCTAAACAGACAGAGTTCCACTCCAAATAGGATCACAGGGTATCCTATTTGGAGTACTATGACATGACAGTACTAGAAAATAATTGAGTACAAACCTCTATCCTATCCACAGATCGCGTCGGGAGAACAGCACGCAATCAGCGGCAATACAAAATGTCCGCACAATGTGCTACCAATGCTCAGACAGGGAAAAACTTCACCGCTAGCGGAGATAACACACGAACTTTAAAGTTATTTCTCTATACACAGGGAGATTTCTCTAATCAGCTGTCATGACAACAGCTGACCTTGAGCTGACCGGAGAAACAGCTGATCTATGTGAACAAGCGGCGGGGATGACGCGCGGAAAAGGATTGAAAATAATGAAATAACAGCCTTATACTATCTTCCAACCTAAAAAATCCATTAACTGATAACGTCAATCACTCAAGCAAACATTTAACACCAGAATGACTGAAGTAGCGGCTCAAAGTACCACCAATAGGCCTTAAAGGGCGGGAGCTCACCACGCACTGGAAGGAGGATCACTGGGAGGAGCAAGGATCAAGTTTTGATTTTTTAAAAATCATAAAAAAGTACTGGCATTTGATGAAATTTTAAAATCGTCGCGCGATAAAAGCGTTAAGAGCTAACTAAAATCCAACATCACCACTGCACTCAGCACACCTGAGTGCATTAGGATCCATCTATCTTGGAGCTTTATTTTGCAATATTGTATTTTCACCTCACCCTATTGTGTACGCCACAACGTGATCGTACTAAAAGGAAATCGCTATATATGGAAAGGATGGGAGGACAAGACAGTGTCAGACAGCAATCAATATAAGCCATAAGAGATGCAGTAAATCCATACCTACGTACTTCATTTGATGAAAAATATAACGACAGTGACAACAGTGGTGTAGCAATGGTGCGTAGGCTGGCAATCTGAATACATTGCCGGTATCGGGATATTTCAGCCTGCAGCGAGTAGAGTAAATGCCAGCGTTGATAACGGCGAAACGTTACCAATTGCAACTCGGTACACTACATCTCTTCAATGGTGCTGCACGTAGTCTGGACCATATTTTTCCAGATTTCCTGTATCTCTGCTGACCATGCACCGACAACAGCTGGACAGATACATCAGTCAGGGATTGTCACAAGGCAACAGAAATATTAACATCTTTCCGAAGAATAACGTAACAGACCTATTACAGTCGCTCGGCTTTACTTCGCTATTAATTATATATATATATAATTGTGTAAGCATTTTTTTTAGCGAATTTTAGTTGCTAAAAACAGCTAAAATGCATTTTGGAAAGATAAAAATGGCAACTTGTACTCCAACTGGGGGGGGGGGGGGGGGGCAAAACATACTTCCCCCCCCCCCCCGACTTTTCGTTTGGGGGGGGGGAAATTGCCCATTTTGACCTCCCCCTAGATCCGCCTCGGCTTCAAATGCATATTTACAATTATCTGGCATCGTATCAATTACTTGAAATAAAGAACACTTCTGGTTCACATTCTAATGTTGTCAGCCTTGTTAGGAAGAAAACACTCCAGGAAGACTAAGATAAATCCAGAAGAAGTCTAGTAAAATAGGATCATTTCACTGAGTCTTCGAACAAAGAACATTACAATATAGTACTAGACGAACGGATCGTAACGGCATTATAACGGCATTATAAGCACTTCAACCGATTTACAGTTGGCGTGCTGCACTTGAGCTCAGCATATTCTGAGTTCGCGAGCGCGTCTGACGCCGAATCCGGTGCTTCCGTCGAGCCGTCTCCCAAATCACGGGCTTGGACGGCATCCCGGATACCATTGATTGTTATCTGTGACGAGCGACCGTAGCCGTCCAAACTTCGGCCGACGCGGACAGGCGGGCTGTATTTATTGCCGGACGCGCCCATCACCGCGCGGCGCCTACGGCTCCTCCAAACTCCGGAGATCATCGGGAGACGGATACAGGTCCTCCAAACTCCGGAGATCATCAAGAGACGCCCACGGCTCCTCCAAACTCCGGAGATCATCAAGAGACGTTCACGGCTCCTCCAAACTCTGGACATCACTGCGCGGCGCCCATGGCTCCTCCAAACTCCAGAGATCATCAAGAGACGCCCACGGCTCCTCCAAACTCCAGAGATCATCAAGAGACGCCCACGGCTCCTCCAAACCCCGGACATCATCGGGAGACGCCCACGGCTCCTCCAAACTCCGGAGATCATCAAGAGACGCCCACGGCTCCTCCAAACTCCAGAGATCATCAAGAGACGCCCACGGCTCCTCCAAACACCGGACATCATCGGGAGACGCCCACGGCTCCTCCAAACCCCGGACATCATCAAGAGACGCCCACGGCTCCTCCAAATACCGGACATCATCGGGAGACGCCCACGGCTCCTCCAAACCCCGGACATCATCAAGAGACGCCCACGGCTCCTCCAAACCCCGGACATCATCAAGAGACGCCCACGGCTCCTCCAAACACCGGACATCATCGGGAGACGCCCACGGCTCCTCCAAACCCCGGACATCATCAAGAGACGCCCACGGCTCCTCCAAACCCCGGACATCATCAAGAGACGCCCACGGCTCCTCCAAACACCGGACATCATCGGGAGACGCCTACGGCTCCTCCAAACCCCGGACATCATCGGGAGACGCCCACGGCTCCTCCAAACCCCGGACATCATCAAGAGACGCCCACGGCTCCTCCAAACCCCGGACATCATCAAGAGACGCCCACGGCTCCTCCAAACACCGGACATCATCGGGAGACGCCCACGGCTCCTCCAAACCCCGGACATCATCGGGAGACGCCCACGGCTCCTCCAAACCCCGGACATCATCAAGAGACGCCCACGGCTCCTCCAAACCCCGGACATCATCAAGAGACGCCCACGGCTCCTCCAAACACCGGACATCATCGGGAGACGCCCACGGCTCCTCCAAACCCCGGACATCATCAAGAGACGCCCACGGCTCCTCCAAACACCGGACATCATCGGGAGACGCCCACGGCTCCTCCAAACACCGGACATCATCGGGAGTCGCCCACGGCTCCTCCAAACTCCGGAGATCATCGGGAGACGCCCACAGCTGCTCCAAACTCCGGAGATCATCGGGAGACGCCCACGGCTCCTCCAAACCCCGGACATCATCAAGATACGCCCACGGCTCCTCCAAACTCCGGACATCGGGAGTCGCCCACGGCTCCTCCAAACTCCGGACATAATCGGGAGACGCCCACGGCTCCTCCAAACACCGGACATCATCAAGATACGCCCACGGCTCCTCCAAACTCCGGACATCGGGAGACGCCCACGGCTCCTCCAAACACCGGACATCATCGGGAGTCGCCCACGGCTCCTCCAAACCCCGGACATCATCAAGATACGCCCACGGCTCCTCCAAACTCCGGACATCGGGAGTCGCCCACGGCTCCTCCAAACTCCGGAGATCATCGGGAGACGCCCACGGCTCCTCCAAACCCCGGACATCATCAAGATACGCCCACGGCTCCTCCAAACTCCGGACATCGAGAGTCGCCCACGGCTCCTCCAAACCCCGGACATCATCAAGATACGCCCACGGCTCCTCCAAACTCCGGACATCGGGAGTCGCCCACGGCTCCTCCAAACTCCGGAGATCATCGGGAGACGCCCACAGCTGCTCCAAACACCGGGCATCATCGGGAGACGCCCACGGCTCCTCCAAACACCGGACATCATCGGGAGTCTCCCACGGCTCCTCCAAACTCCGGAGATCATCGGGAGACGCCCACGGCTCCTCCAAACTCTGAACATCACGCCGCTACGGTACAGCTGTGGTAATTGCTGTGCATGTTGCGAAAATGTCTCTTCCAGTCTTTGGTTTTCTTAGAAGGTTACATCACTGTAGGTACCTACATGATTGTCAACATTTATTAAGTATATGAGTAATGACAGTTTAAAAAGTAAAAATACAACGTTATCATCAGCCACCAGTGCAGAAACAGTTTACAGAGCCGATGCTGTGTTGCCTCTGCCTATCTCGCAGCGCACGTTGGCCCCAAATTCTCATCCCCTGCCCATCTCAGGTCATCAGCTATGTCGCAGCGCACGTTGGCCCCAAATTCTCATCCTCTGCCCATCTCACGTCATCAGCTATGTCGCAGCGCTCGTTGGCCCCAAATTCTCATCATCCTCTGCCCATTTCAGGTCATCAGCTATGTCGCAGCGCACGTTCGCCCCAAATTCTCATCATCCTCTGTCCATCTCAGGTCATCAGCTATGTCGCAGCGCACGTTGGCCCAAATTCTCATCATCCTCTGCCCATCTCAGGTCATCAGCTATGTCGCAGCGCACGTTGGCCCCAAATTCTCATCATCCTCTGCCCATCTCAGGTCATCAGCTATGTCGCAGCTCACGTTGGCCCCAAATTCTCATCATCCTCTGCCCATCTCAGGTCATCAGCTATGTCGCAGCGCACGTTGGCCCCAAATTCTCATCATCCTCTGCCCATCGCGGGTCATCAGCTATGTCGCAGCGCACGTTGGCCCCAAATTTTCATCATACTCTGCCCATCTCAGGTCATCAGCTATGTCGCAGCGCACGTTGGCCCCAAATTCTCATCATCCTCTGCCCATCTCAGGTCATCAGCTATGTCGCAGCGACATAGCTCATGACCTGAGATGGGATGATGAGAATTTGGGGCCAACGTGCGCTGCGATATGTCGCAGCGCACGTTGGCCCCAAATTCTCATCATACTCTGCCCATCTCAGGTCATCAGCTATGTCGCATCGCACGTTGGCCCCAAATTCTCATCATCCTCTGCCCATCTCAGGTCATGAGCTATGTCTCAGCGCACGTTGGCCCCAAATTCTCATCATCCTCCTCCCATCTCAGGTCATGAGCTATGTCGCAGCGCACGTTGGCCCCAAATTCTCATCATCCTCTGCCCATCTCAGGTCATGAGCTATGTCTCAGCGCACGTTGGCCCCAAATTCTCATCATCCTCTGCCCATCTCAGGTCATGAGCTATGTCTCAGCGCACGTTGGCCCCAAATTCTCATCATCCTCTGCCCATCTCAGGTCATCAGCTATGTCGCAGCGCACGTTGGCCCCAAATTCTCATCATCATCTGCCCATCTCAGGTCATGAGCTATGTCGCAGCGCACGTTGGCCCCAAATTCTCATCATCCTCTGCCCATCTCAGGTCATCAGCTATGTCTCAGTGGCAGTAGGACACCAATTGAGGAAAACCAGAGCGAGTGATTTGCTTGACTACTACTATGATAAATTATCATTGCTGTCCATATCCGCGTTCTGTTCGCTACCAGATATATTTCCCACCTATTCCATAGGTCGCCATTTGGACCAGTAGAAACTTTATTATCAACTAGATAGCCGCAGTGGAGGAAACATTGTGTAAGATGACGCTATTTTGAGGCTCATAATGTAAAAAAGAAGGAATACAAACTATAGCCTCGTACGAGTATTTTATATATTAACAAGGTAACAAATCAAAAGAGAAAACAGTTTCGCGCGTAGCCTATCCTCAGGTCTAAACAAACGAATAGACTACTATAGACTAATAGACTACTATATTAATAGACTGATAGACTAATATACTAATAGACTAATAAACTAATAGACTAATAGACTAATAGACTAATAAACTAATAAACTAATAAACTAATATACTAATAGACTAATAGACACTGAGCACCACTTATACCTGTCTGTACCGAAAGCGACAGCTTTCCGATGAACGTATCACACCTTTTTTTGCGGAATACGTGGAACTCAGTTGTTCCTTTGCATCACGCCGTGTTCACATTCAGAAATGGTGAAGAATAAGGCCAAAAACTAGGTTAATTTCGCATTACTTTCCGTGACACTCCTCTCCCAAGCCGTTCGAAAAGACGCTAGTATACGAACAATGTAACTCCATAGCTTAAAGGGATTATACGAGTTTCCGTCCTGAAAGGAAATGCACTCTTTTGCAGTTGTATGAGCTTTAAACACGTTTAAGACTTATAACAGGGACCTCAATGCTCATTTAGTCCATTATTTCAGCAATTATCAGCGTTAAAACTTGGGCGTTTTTCGAGACTAGTATCAGATAACGAGTACTTGATCGGCACTACTGTCCACCACTTTTATCTTAAGATCAATTTTAGAGTTTTGAATTATCTGCAAGTCCTACACTGGATCACAAAATGATTATGCAATTCAAAACTGACAGGACTTTGTATTACTACACACTGTTCGTTGAGGTTTTGTGTTTTTGTGGTTTTCTTTTCTCTGGCCTTTAGCGTTGAGAATTTGGTGGTGGCGTATTAATTTTTTGGCATGAAAATTCATGACAAATATATAATTTTATGGGAAAACTAGGTAACTGCTGATGTCGTTGGAACAAAACAAGTTTATTTTCTTTCAAATATTGCTTTTTTACCGGAAATATGCCATAAGTGAGGTGTTTTTATTAGCATAGAAGAGATGACTGGTTCTGCCTCAGCCGGTCCTGCAGAAAATACGCGGTGGCATCACCGCGCACTTTGGAATGTCCTTACGTGCAGAAGAGGTCATTTCCAGAAAAATGTGGCTACCGCGGGACTTCTACCACTTTTATAAGTACGTTTTACTATGTAACTCAATTATTCTGGGGAAAACCCGTATAATCCCTTTAAGTGTAGGGGAAACCAGAGCAAGACCAACGTTAGAGGGGGCATCTAACGTTTGATCATTCATAGCGCCAGTTCCATTGATCGAAATCGACAAAGTTTGACGTTGACACGTTTTTTAGACATTTGTATTTCTTAAAAAGGTACAGATTGTTCTTTGCTTTTAAAAGTGAATGTGAAATCGCCCAACTCCGTAAAGAATGCAAATGGGGCGTTTTGCCCTATGGCATGAGACATAAGATGCAACTGGATGTCAAAACTGGCCGTAACCTCTAGCTTGAAAACTAATTGAGATAGAAGGATAATTTTGTGTTCAAATTTGAAAGCCATGAACGAGTGAAGCTGAAAAATTGTCAGTGTATGCCAGGTCAGTTCATGTCATTGACCTATAACGTCATGCAACAAGGTTGATCATGCTCAGCATGCAGTTGGTTTGCTAATTCGCCTCCTAGGACTATGGCTGGACGTAATAGGACGTGAAATCATGATACAAGCTGAACTGAGCGGATTGATACATGATCTAAGCTGATGTCATGATCCTTGTCAGGTCAACCGAGGTCATTGACCTGATATTGCCTTTTGCGTTCTTGAGTAGTTCTAAGGCTGATTCTAGGCGCTGATTCCGAAAATGGTATTAATTTCACTCTATTTCCAGCCCTTCATTCAGACATAAGATGATTATAATAAAAATAGATTTTCTTACCCCTACAAATACAAATAAACTGTTTTTTCTTCTCAAGAAAAACTCAACAAAATCACAATTTCCTAAATATGAAAATAAATAAATATTGAAGTTGCATTTTCATGCTTTTTGTGACCAGATACAGACGCATAAATTGCCACCTCTGTATTTCTGAGACAAAACTGGTCTAGAAACACGCCTTTGTTAAATAGATCAATCAATTTCTAATTTTGAACTCATGACCTGACCTTGACCTGAACTTCACCTAAGGGCCATTATATGGGATCAGGTTGTGAAACTGGCTATTACTATCGAATTGTACGTGTAAAATAACTCATAAAACATATGTCGCATGACTTTCGTAGACCTCTTTCCAATAGTGACCTTTTGTCACCTGACCTTGCCTTGGCCTATGCTTACAATTTCACTTTCGCCTATGCGGGAGATGTATTATATCTTTGAGAGCACTGTGTGCGATAATAGTCGTAATATAAATATATGAATGGAAATTATAGTCCATGAACTCAAATACTTCGATTTTGACCCTTGACCTGACCGTCACCGGACATGTGATCTTATTTTGACAATTCCGCGTATGCTGCAGATGCGTCTCATTGAGAGCTTTTGAGTGCCGCCTTGCACGTCTCGCGGCGGTTATTGATTCGGAAGATAACCACTGGCGGATCCAGGGGGGGGGGGGGCGGCAAGGGCAAAAGCCCCCCCCCCCCTACCACGCTCGACGGGGGCCGCAATATAAATTAGCCCCCCCCCCCCAAATCCGCTGAAACTGGCGATGAAAATGGGTACTGACTGCGAAAAATAACTTTTTGCGAGAAAAAAAGTTTTTCCTCGTTCGTGTTTCCTCCATTTTGTAGGTTTTTGGTAGCTGGAGGGAAAGTGGCGCTTGCATATTTGGAAATGTTGAATACAAAATCCAGACCCATCATACTTAAGTAGCGATAAGTCAGCCAAAGCTAAAGATATTGCTTTGAAATTCGGTTTGGGTATTGTCTATACTTCGTTCTCCAATATACATATATTCCGGTTTTTCAATATGTTTGGAAATTTGGATTTAGTGGATTTTTTTATCTCCAATTTGGTTTATGTTATGTTGTCCTTATAAAGTTCCGTCTAAGCGAGAGTCAGCGGTTCACACAAGCGATCGGAGAAGCAGCTGTATTCACGACAGCACGCGTGGAACTGGCCGGCTCGGCCCCAGACCGCGGGCGAGCCCAGCCACAGCCTCCGGCTACGGCTAGCGCGGCCAGCGCAGAGGCGGCGCCAGGCCCTACAGAAGGTAGGGTCGCAGAGGCGTACACAGTGGGGGTGCACAGGATCTCTACATCTCCCCCTCAAGACAATTGCGCTGCCAAACACAATGAGCAACTCACAAAGCGCAAATGTCTAAACTACGGTGGGCACATTCAAAACTTTCAGTCATCACTGTATGTGGTCCCACCCCATCGAACTTGGAGGCGCCGCGGCGCGCGGCGCGGTCGACGCGAACGTCGAGGGGCGGCAGCGGCAGGCTCCACCGATGGCGGCTGCTGAGCGCCGCCGGCAGGCAGGGGTGGCCGCTGGGAGCTGTTAGCAGACACAGGCCGCTGGGGGGCGCGCGCAGCGGACCGCTGCGCGCCGGCGGCAGGCGTCTCGGACGGTACGGCGGGCTCTGTCAAGAGCGGCCGGTACGGTCTCAGGTAGCGGCGGTTCCGCCACAGGACACGGCCGCCAGCTGTCCTGATGAGGAAGGTCCGGCGCTGTCCGATACCGACGATCACACCGATGCGGTCCCATCGGCCGGTGGCGGGGTCCTGGAGGTCGACGCGACTACCGATCTTCAGCTGAGACAGCCGGCGCGCAGACGCGTCGTAGTAGCGGACCGCCTTCTCCTGAGTCTCGGCAGCCGTCTCGTCGCAGGCGGCTGCGGCTCGCTGCCACTCGGGAGCGAAGGCGCGATGGTGCGTCGGGACGCCAGAACGCAGCGGATGACCGAACAGGACCTGTGCTGGTGATCTTCCGCCCACGCGTGGCGTGTTCCGCAGTTCTAGAAGGCCGCGGTCCAATTGGTCGTCGTCCAGACGTCCGGAGGCGGAAGCTGCCAGCACCAGCTTCTTCACCGTCTTCACACACGCTTCGGCGTGTCCGTTGGAGCGCGGGTAGTGCGGAGATGACATCTCGTGGGTGACGTCCCAGCGCTGCAGGAAGCGGCGTAGCGTGCCAGACGCGTACTGAGGTCCCCCGTCTGACCGAAGTACAGACGGGACCCCCGTCTGAGCAAACAGCATGCGGAGCTGTCGCGTCAGATGGTCCGCTGAGGCCGTGCGGGGGCAGGTCGTGACGTACGGCCATCCGGACAGCCGGTCGACGTACACTAAGTACGTGTGTCCTCCGGCATGGAAGTAGTCGGTCGAGACCGATTCGAAGACGCGGGTCGGCTTGTCGTCCTCACGCCACATTGGCTCACGGGCGTGGCTCGGGAGACGCTGACGGCACTGGTTACAGGAGGTGACGGTGTTAGCCACGTCCTGGTCGATGCCGGGCCAGTACACACTGAGCCGGGCGCGCCGTTTGGTCCTCTCCACGCCCTGGTGTGACTCGTGTAGTCGCTCCAGCACACCGCGGCGGAGGTCGGTCGGGATGACCAGTCGAGCGCCGTAGACCACCAGTCCGTCGTCGATGGCCAGCTGATGGCGTACGCCCCAGTACGCCCGAGCTGCAGGGGCCGCCTCGTACCGGTTCTCCGGGAAGCCGGCCAGAATCAGGTCACGAAGGGTCCGATACGCCGGGTCGCGCCCTGCAGCGGCGCGAATCCTCTCCAGCGTCGGGTCGACCAGTGGCGCCAGCTGGGCGCCCTCCTCCGTCTGGTTGGCGGCCTGCAGCGCAGAGATGACGCTGGCGTGCAGCGGGTCGCCGTCTTCCTCTCCCACGTCGTCGTCAGCGACGGGGTCGCTGGTAGGCGCCCTAGAGAGAGCGTCGGGGATGACATGCGACGACCCCTTCTGCCAGCTTGTAGTGAAGCTGTAGGCTGACAGCTTCTCTCGCATCCGCTGCAGACGCGGGTTGTCGATCGCGTTCAGCTGCTTGTGGTTTAAAATGGTGACCAGAGGCCTGTGGTCAACCACAACGTCGAACTGCGGCATGCCGGCCAGGTAGAGATGACACTTCTTGCAGGCCCAGAGGACGGCGGTCAGCTCCAGCTCCACCACCGCATACCGCGACTCGGTATCGGTGAGGAACCGAGACCCGCACTGAACCAGGCGCCAGTCGTCGCCGTGTCTCTGCAGCAGTGCATATCCAAGACCCCGCGTCTTGGCAGCGTCGGTCTGGAGGACGGTCGGCAGATGAGGCTCGAAGAAGGCCATCACGGGCGGCGACGACAGCACACTCTTCGTGCGTCGGAAGGCGGCCTCGTGCTGCGCCGTCCAGCACCAGATGCGGCGCGACTTGAGCAGGTCGCGGAAGGCCATCGTGGTGGTCGCCAGCTCCGGAGTCAGGCCGCCCAGCTGATTCACCAGACCCATGAAGGACCTCAGGTCGGTGATGTTTTCCGGTCTCGGAAAATCAGCGATGGCGCGGGCCTTCTCGTTGTCTGTGGTGTAGCCGGTGGGCGTGATGTTATATCCACAGAACTTGACTTCGTTCTGGGCGAACTTGAACTTCTCCGGGTTCAGTGTGATCCCTCTGTCATCACATCGGCGGAGAATCTCGATGACCTGCTGAAGGTGCTCCCTGTAGGTCGGCGCGACGGCCAGGATGTCGTCCACGATCTTGACACAGTTGGAGATGTCGCCGAGCGCCGCATCACCCCGTCGGTTGTACTCGTCCCCCGAGGCGTTGCATCCCATCGGACAGCGGACGAACTTGAACCGTCCCCACGGCGTGATGAAACACGTGAGGTCCTGGCTTTCTTCAGCGAGGGACACCTGGAAGTAGCCCATCTTGGCATCCAGAGTGGACATCCACCGGTTCCCTGCGGGCAGGCTCGTCACGGCGTCGTGTGGAGGCCGGCAGGGGTATGTCGGTCGCTGGACATACTGGTTGAGCCTAGTCAGGTCCACGCAGAGTCGAAACCCAGACGGGTTCTTCGGCACGCACGAGATGGGGTGGCACCACTCCGTCGGGTAGTCCACTGGGACGATGACGCCGCGGTGAAGCAGATCATCCAGCTGCGCCTTCACCTCCGCTCGCCAGGCGAAGGGGATCGGTCGTGCAGCGGTGACCGACGTCGGAGTCGCGTCGGGTCGTAGCTCGATCACCATCGGGTCGCCGTCCATGACCCGGAGCGTCGAATCTCGTCCGAAGACGCGCGAGAAGCACTCCACCAGAGCGGCCGCATGAGCTCTGCGAGTCGCCTCCGGCGGGTCGGCGTCGCTATCCCACGCTGGCAGGTGACTGGAGGCTCCGGCGGCACCGGCGGAGGCGGCCCCAGCGGCTGCAGCTCCGGCGGCTCCGTGGGCGGCGCTGTGGGCGGCCCCTTCCTGGGCGGCCCCTCCTTGGGCGGCGCTGTGGGCGGCCCCTCTCTGGGCGGCGCTGTGGGCGTCCCCTCTGTGGGCGGCCCCTCCACGGGCGGCGTCGCCCAGGGCGGCTCCGGTGGCGGCACACCAGGAATGGCTGCGTCTGGCCGGCGATACAGATGGTGTGACGTCGCCAGTGGAGAACGATACGTCTTCGACAGATCGGATCTGTGCCGGAAAGTCCCTCGGCAGGATCCCCAGCGATACGCAGTCAAACCAGCTGAGTAGCAGTCCCGTCAGCTCCTTGATGACGAACACCGTGGCATCGGTCGATCGGCTCCCGAGCTCCAGAGTGGCCTCGAAGGAACCGAGACAGGTGAGCGGCTGCTTCCCAACAGCTGAGAAGGTCTGACTGAGGCAAGACTCCAGCTGCGACGGGTCCATGTCGACTGCCGAGAGGACGTCTTCACCGATGACAGTCGCCTCCGCGCCCGAGTCGGCACGTGCTGCCATGGTAAACACATCGCTCGACACGAAGACACGAACGTCCACTGTAGGTGTTGGCCGCGTAGAGACGCCGTTCACGTACACGTCTTGGATGACTCGGCGAATGCCCGGTCCTGATCGTGCGGGCGGCTGTCCCCCAGCGGGCCGTCCGCGCTGTGGCATCGCCGCTGCAGCGGGAGCATCCGTGCTCCCGCGCGCCCTCTGCTCACACACTGATGCGTAATGCCCGCGGCGGCCACAGGAGTTGCAGGTGGCGCTAGCGGCGCGGCACTCAGCCGAGTCGGCGTGACTGCTCCGCCCGCAGCGGCGACAGCGCGCACCGGGCGAGGCCGAGGGGCGCCCGCGAGGCTGGGCCGCGGGCCGCGCGCCCCGGGACCTGCTGCGCGCCCGGCGGTAAGCCGACAGCCGGCTCACGGATGACGCAGGCGCACGGAGGTCGGCACACGTCGCACGGGCATTCTCCGACGCCCGACAGATGTCCACCGTCTTCTGGAGGTCGAGCTCGGGATCCTCCAGCAGGCGTTTCACGGTGTTCTCATCTCGTAGGCCGCACACAATCTTGTCTCGCATCCGTGAGTCGAAACACCGGTCACAAAAGTCACAAAATGCCGCGAGCTCCTTCACCGCACACATGAAGTCCTCGAAGTTCTCGCCCTCCTCCTGCACGCGGGCGTAGAACGCTCTGCGGTCGACGAGGACGCTGCGCTGTTTCCGCAGGTGGGCCTCCATGGCCGACACCACATCGGAGAGGGGAGCGTCTACGGCGACGCTCAACCCGTAGCGCAGCACACGGTGCCAGTCCTCGTCTAGCAGGCTCAGAAGAGCGGCACGCTGAGAAGGGACGGGCAGCGACGACGCACCGGTCAGAAGAAAGTACCCGTCCAGCTTCTCGCGCCAGACAGCGAAGTCCCGCAGAGATGCAGAGGAGGAGAGGTATGGAGCCGGTGTCGCCGCAGCGGGCAGTCGCACAGACCGAGCAGCCGACGCCGGTGTCGCGGGCGACGCGTCCGCCCCATCCCCGGCGGTGACGGCGGGCGGCGGCCGGTCCACCACCAGCCGCTCCATCAGCTGAGCGAGTCGCTCCTCTCGCTGCACGGAGCGCTCCTCGCGCTGAGCGGATAGCTCCGCCTGCCGCCGGGACAGCTCCGTCTGCTGCATCAGCAGCTCCGTCAGTTTGTCCAAGTCACTCATGATGACTGCAGCACAACACTGGCAAAAACTCTCCCACCGCGACTCACTGACACTCACACAACCGACCGCGCCATGTTATGTTGTCCTTATAAAGTTCCGTCTAAGCGAGAGTCAGCGGTTCACACAAGCGATCGGAGAAGCAGCTGTATTCACGACAGCACGCGTGGAACTGGCCGGCTCGGCCCCAGACCGCGGGCGAGCCCAGCCACAGCCTCCGGCTACGGCTAGCGCGGCCAGCGCAGAGGCGGCGCCAGGCCCTACAGAAGGTAGGGTCGCAGAGGCGTACACAGTGGGGGTGCACAGGATCTCTGCAGTTTATTCATGAAATCATATAAAATATCAAATCATATGAAAAAGCCGGAACATATATTGGAGAACCAAGTATGGACGATGCCCAAACCAAATGTCAAAGCAATACAAAAGCAAAAAAAGCAAAAAGCAAAGCAAAGTGTTGACTGACTTATGGCTCCCTAAGCAGTGGCATACGCAGAAATTCACAAAGGACCAGGTCATTGCCTTGAGGGGCGTCACCCGATCGACAGGGGCGTCACCAATATTAACGAAATTGTGCAGGGGGGGGGGGGCAGGCCTCTCCAGGCCTTTTGCAGGCCTCTCCTTCCGCACCGTGCGGAAGGAGAGTCACCGGCCGGAGGGGCGCCGTCACTCGCAGAAGAGGAGCAGTCACTAGTCGGAGGGGCGCCGTCACTCGCCGGAGGGGCGCCGTCACTCGCCGGAGGGGCGCCGTCACTAGCCTGAGAGGCGCCGTCACTCGCCGGAGGAGCGTGGTCACTGGCCGGAGGGGCGCCGTCACTGGTCGGAGGGGCGCCTTCACTGGCCGGAGGGGGCGCCGTCACTGGCCGCAAGAGTACCGTCACTGGTCGGGGAGCGTCCTCACTGGCCAGAGTGGCGCCGTCACTGGCCAGAGGGGCGTCGTGACTGATCGGAGGGGCGCCAGCTTTGCATGGACGCCTCGGGTCCAAAGGACCAGGTCATGACCTGCATGACCTGATACTCGGCACGCCACTGTCCCTAAGTATGATGGGTCTTGACTTTGTATTCGACATTTCTAAATATGCGTGGCGCGTCTGGCGCTATTTTCGATCTGGAGCGATTTCTACAACCAACGTAAGTTAAAAAACGTCGCGTTTTGGCGCCAAAGTTTATAGCGCTGAATAGCGTGCGTGGAACGCATTTCGACAGTATTTGAGGAATTGTGACTGGGACTTGGGTATCGTTGTTTTCCTTTTCCCGGTAAACATGTAGCCAAATAAAATTCACACTTTGTGAATGTGTAGGTAAAGGTAATGCTTTTCATTGTCAAGGTCATTTTAACCCTCACCAGTGCAGGGGGGGGGGGGATTGCTTCCCGGACCAAAGTTCGTAAACATAAGGTTCGTAACGGAAAAAGTTCGTAAGCAAAGGTTCGTATGCAAAGGTACGTATCGGATAAGGTTCCGAACCTTTGCTTACGAACTTTTGTCCAATTACCGTTACCCTTCCGAACGGAGAGAGATAGAGAGACACGGTAAACAGTAACGACTTTTTGAATACGAACTGTATCCGATACGCAGAGGTCTATAAATGGCGATATTTGTCGCTCACCACGAATCTAGGGCAATTTCTGTCGCACGATGAAAACTCCCCGGTAATGATTGTCACCACATATCAAGCAAAATACTTTCAGTTAGACGCCTGGATGGGCGTATCACGAGCGAAGCCGAGCGAAGCACGATGGATGCCAAATTTGGAATCGGCGTCACAAAATGTCCTAGAAATTACTAGATTCCAAAAAGGTCATCTCAGGTTATCGGAGGTCAGTAGCCTTGGTTGAACTGTGAAAATGCATGACCCCAGTGGAACATATAACAATGTAAAATGGATGCCAAATTTGAAATCAGCGTCACAAAATGTCCTAGCAACTGCCATAAGGCAAAAAAGTCGAATCAGGTCATCGGAGATCAGTGACCTCGGTTGACCTCTGAAACAGGTCAACTGAGGTCACAATATCAGAGGAAACCATAAATGTGAATTGTTGACACCCACCTGTGCATATGCTCCTGAACAGCTAACACTCGGAAACTGCACAAGTTATAAGCACCGATACTACGGGACGCCAGTTACGCCTGGCATGGCCTTGAGAAACAGGTCATAGGTCACGGGTCATGAGGGATAGAACTTAACAAAAGTTTAGAGTATGTGTCAAATTGTTCAAAAGTTGGGTACTGAATGTTTCATTGCAATCAGTTGATAAATACGCGAGTTATTTTCGAAAAAGCTTTCATGCGACACTCACTGCGACACTCACCTTCGCTACAAGCTTGCTACCACTTGCTTAACGTAAGTCAATGGGCCCGCTACCGGCCCGCTACCGGGCTGGCCTATCGCGCGGTTTCCCTCATTCTAATTGCCACCGCCTAGCTTAAAACACGACATAAGTCAGTCCAAAATATAGATATTGCTTTGAAATTCGGTTTGGATATCGTCCATACTTGGTTCTCCAATATATCTTCCGGTTTTAAAATATATTTGAGAGATAAAAATTGTGGAAATTTTTCAAAAAAAATCTTTACATTCTTTTTTCTTAAATATATTCAAAAACTGGAATACATATTGGAGAACCAAGTATGGACGATGCCCAAACCAAATTTCAAAGCAATATCTATATTGTTGACTGACTTATGTTCAGTTTTATGCTGCCCGGTGACAATTAGAATGCGGGAAACCGAAATACGCATACCGGCAGCGAAAAACCGATCGCCCCAAAGAAACGCGGCTGCTATTTATAATTATGCCATTAAGTCTGTACGATCCAGAAAACCACTCGTTGATATTTTTGCTTGCTAGCATACCTTATGTGTTGTACTGTGGGTGAAATCCATGAAGCATATTTTGTATTGCGTGATCATTTATGTTCTTGAGCTTGGGACCGTTTTCCTCACGTGTAAAATGTACAAAATGTAAATGGACAAAATGTAAATGTAAAAATGTAAACAAAAATGTTCATTTTGCCCAGTCATCATTTTTGTATTCGGAAAACTTTCCCGTTTTGTTTTTGCTCACAAAGAATGGGACGCGCAATCAAGTGTAACAAACCAGGTCCATTCTCTTGCTCGGTTCGGCTGGGTTCTGATCCTCCGACAACGGCATAAACTTCCCCAAAGCCCAATATTTGTCGCTTCACTTACAAACATCTGTCGCCAACGCTCGCTACCAAGTTACCGAAAAAATAGACTTCTGCCGATACGAACCTATTGTCCTTATGACAGACAACACGTTACTGTTTACGGTGTCTCTCTATCTCTCTCCGTTCGGAAGGGTAACGGTAACCGGACAAAAGTTCGTAAACATAAGGTTCGTAACATAAAAAGTTCGTAAGCAAAGGTTCGGAACCTTATCCGATACCAACCTTTGCATACGAACCTTTGCTTAAGAACTTTTTCCATTACGAACTTTTTCCTATACCAACTTCAGCATACGAACATTTCGCATACGAACTTTATCCGTTACGAACTTTTTGAATACGAACTTTATCAGATACGAACCTTTTCCATTACGAACTTTAGCCATTACAAACTTTATCCCATACGAACCTTATCCGATGCATATCCGATGAATCTTTGCATACGAGCCTTTGCTTGCGAACTTTTTCCATTACGAACTTTTTCCTTTACGAACTTCAGCATACGAACCTTTTGCATACGAACTTTATCCGTTACGAACTTTTTGAATACGAACTTTATCCGATGCGAACCTTTTCCATTACGAACTTTAGCCGTTACGAATTTTATCACATACGAACCTTATCCGATACGAACCTTTGCATACGAACCTTTGCTTACGAACTTTTTCCGTTACGAACCTTATGTTTACGAACCTTTGTCCGGTTACCGGGTGGATGCCACCCCCTCGGTTTTTCGGGATAACTCGCGTAAATATGAACGGATTGCGATGCAAATTTCAGTACCGTACTTTTTAACAATTTGACACATATTCTGAAAATTTTGAATATTTAGGTCATATGACCCGTATCTATGAGCTGTTTTTCAAGGTCATGTCATGCGCAACTGGCGTCCCGTAGTATTGATGCTTGAAACTTGTGCAGTTTCGGAGTGTTTGTTGTTCAGGAGCATATGCACAGGTGTTTCCAGGTGATAGTTGTGGTTTCCATTGAGATTGTGACCTCGATTGACCTTTTCAGATGTCAACCGAGGTCACTGTCCTCCGATCACCTGATATTCCTTATTTGACTTCTGGCAGTTTCTAGGACATTTTGTGACGCTGATTTCAAATATGGGATCCATTTTACATAATTAATAATGATATGTTCCACTGGGGCCTGCGCCTCCCACAGGTCAACCGAGGCCACTGACCTCAAATGATCTGCCATGACCTTTTTGGAATTTGGCAGTTTCTAGGACATTTTGTGACGCTGATTTCAAATTTGGCACCCATTTAGCATAATTATATGCTCATTCGCGATTCTAGCTCGATTAAATTAAATGTATACGCATTTACAATTTGGTTGACTTTTGGGTCATTGACATGACCTCAGAGGTCACCTAATGATCTAAGACATTAACATTCGATGTTCGATGTTAGGTGCGAAACGCTAGTGTGTGTGTGTGGGGGGGGGGAGGGGGGTTGTACCCCTCCCCCTGCACGGTCACGCACTGATCGGACGCTGCAAGGCCACTAGTTTTAAATTACTATAGCTTGGGATGGCTACTTTGGCCTCAGGTCATATCCAGACTCAAGTAATTTCAGGTACCAATTTCAAATCTGACACCCATTTTGCACCATGCTTAGGTACCTATCCCGGTGCATTTTATGAGTGCTATGAGTAGACGTTTCACAATGTTTAGCATTTCCAACTAGTCAAGATCAGACTCAGCATGAACTCAGCTACAAAAATGTTTGAAAGCGACAGAAGAGGTACTATTGTGTTTGTCTGTTTTTTACCACTGGCGGATCCAGGGGGTGGGGGCATTAGGGGCAAATGCCCCCACATGAACATGGCGGGCATTCAATACAAGGATGTCCCTCGCCCCGCGTGTTCCTGCATTGGCTGTAAAAGTGACAATTAATTAGGAAGAAGAAAAATCCCCCTGGTCAATGACTTTCGCTTTGAGGATCCGACACCCCCCCCCCCCCGCTCAACGACTTTTCGCGCTGACGACCCGACTCCACCCCCCCCCCCTGGTAAACAACTTTTCGCTGATAAAGCGGAGCGAAATTTTAGCCCCCCCCCCTCTCCCCATTCTCGAACCCTATATCCGCTAGTGAAGATAAGGGGGCAGAATCTGCCCCCATCCCCACCCCTCAGGGCCGGACACGAAAACATTCCATTAAAACAGCCATAGCGTCGGTTTGCACGCTGTCTACCAGCTAATTTTTTAACAGGCGTATCTAGAACATGTTCACGCTGCTCGTGCAATCTTCCGCTAGTGGGGGCTGGTTGTGTACATTTTTGTCAAGTTAAATAACCATCATATGTTACATGTAAATAATGCTGCCAAAATATGTTTACATAAAGTAAAATAACATGCCTAAAACACTAGCTACGGTATTTTCCGGCTGCAAACAGACTTGGCACATCCCAATGTGTGTTAAGACATACATGCATTACGGTATCTTTATTAAAACAATTAGTAGACGTCATTTCAAATCATATTAATTTTTCGCCGCGCCGGCGTCATGAGGCGGCATACAGAGCGCTTCGACTTTCATAATTTGTATAGCAGCTATGACGTGAGAAAGATAATTCTACCGAGTGTTTTCCAATGCTCCAAGCATCCAGCTTTCAGAAAATAATAGGTTTAACTCTCGCCCTACGGGGGTGGCCTGACAGGCCCCCCTGATATTTTTCTTGAATAACTTTTTACACATGCAGTGCATCTTGCTGAAATTTTTGGTAGCTGAGTTTACAACAATTGTACATAGGCTGTAAAAATGTAATTGTAATTGGTTGAGCAGTTCGGGAGATAATCATGTTTTGATGACGTCATGTTGGTAAAAAAAGAGGGAAATATTTGAAAAATCGTAGAAAACAGAGTTTTAAAGAAAATTGCAACCCCAATTCACCAAAGCTACAAAATGGCATTTTCTTTAAAATGGCAATCTTGGATTTTCACAATTTTGGGTTTTTGACCCCTATTTTTTTTTTTAAATCTCACAAAATCACAATTTTGAAAGATATTAGAAAACCCGGAATATATGTGAGAGAACTGAGTATGGACAATACCCAGGCCAAATTTCAAAGCAATATCTTCATTTTTGACTGAGTGATGGCTCTCTAAGTGTAAGAAACTGATGACGTCATTTTTTAATAACTTTTTTGACTTTTTTGACAGATACGAACAAATAATTACCTTTTTGTAATTCAGAGCAAAACTGGTCTAGGAACATGCCTTTTTATTTACATTTATCAATTTCTAATTTTGAGGTTTTCTGAAGAGCAAAATCGCTGTTCTGGACGTGGTAAATCCGAGGTCATTCACTTGACCTGGAAGGTCACCCGTTGACCTCAAACCTAAAAATCGCATACTGATATATTCCTCTCATGACAGGCAACATGCTGGTTCTTACCGCATTGCTCTAAGTTGCTTGGTTTGGAAGTTAACAGGGGGGCCTGTCAGCCCCCCCCCGTAGGGCGAAGGTGAAAAGCTCCCGTAGGGCGAGGGTTAAAGGAAATAGTTCACCTTCGGGAAATTTTTCAGAACACGATTTTATTATATTTTTTAATACAGTTTCTTTTTTTTATTTTCAAAAATTGTCCTACATCGCGCCAATTCAGGACAGAAGGTCGTAAATTATTAATGTTATGGTGTGCGTTATTGGTCTGCGCATGCTCCATGGCAGTGCTGGCACTTTCAGACGGTACGGTACATCATATATGCGCCGTATTCCTTCGCCAAAAAGTCAAATATCTTCGGCTGGAGAGTCTTTTCAGCCAAGAAAAGTTCCAGATAAGGATTTCTCAACACGGGCTACAAAACTGCTATTTCAGTTCAAAACCCATGTTGAAGGTGAACTATTTCCTTTAAGCTGTTTCCAATCAGTCAAAATTTGAGGTTTAGGCCAGTTCTGAACGCCGATAGCATCACAGTGTGGATGGGCGGGGAAATCCCCGTCCATGGGGCAAGCCCCATGATGAGCCCAGAGGATGGGGCAAGAAGCCTCCCCGTGGCAATTTACCTCATGTAATTCCTTAACCCAGCGGGGCGCGGGTTATCACCTCTTACAGCCAATGCAAGAACGCGCGGGGGCATACTTGTATTGAATTGCCCCCCCCCCCCCTCCATGTTCCTGTCAGGGGGAATTTGCCCCTAATACCCCCCCCCCCCCCCTCCCCTCCCCCCAGGGGCGGATCCAGGGGGGGGGGCAACGTGGACATGCCCCCTCCAATACCGTTCAAGGGGGGTGGGGTACTATGTTTTGCCGCCCCCCCCCCCCCCCCAGAGGTGAAGTCATGCTATATTTGCTATACACATATTTGCTATATTTGCTATATTTGCTATACACATGCTATATTTGCGGGTTTTTTTAGAACGGTACTGGGCAAATTTTGCCAAATTTGTCTGTGCTGCGCGCTGCTGTTTTTCCGCTATTCTCGAAAAACGTCAAAGGGGGGGGGGGGGGCAAAATGACAAATGACCCCCCAGGGCGAACGGTAATTTATAAGTTTAATAATTATCACGTGTACAGGTGTCCTTATTTCATTATTTTTATCCAGCACCATTTCGGTCAAGCAAGTCTGCAATAGAACAATCAGTCCAAATCCATCCTTTGTTCCTGTAGGTCCTTCCCGTCCTTCCGGGTACAACAGCGGAGGCGGAGAGGGTGTTCAGTAAGGTGGAGAAGACTCTATCCTCTCTCCGAGCGACAATGACCGAGCTCCGGATGGAGGCGCTGATCTTGTGCGAAGCCCACCGCGAGACCTATAGGTCTGACCTATACGGATGACATTATAATGTCATCCGTCAGCGAAGTCGTTGACTTCTTTGCGCGATCGGGAAGTCGCCAGCTATATTATCTCAGGCTGCCGCTGCCTGGCTGGCTGCCGCAGGTTTCTGCCATAGACTGTATGGCAGTAATATGAGAAATGCAGCCTTCACCTTAGTAGGTATCGGTTACTTCGTCTGCGTGTGTCGTATCTCTGCGCCCGCCGAGCTGCGCAAATGGCCTCGAGGTCCGGGAGCAGGGACATATTTTTTTCAAGAGCCTGGCAACGGAAGTTGATCATCCTATCCGTGGCGGTGCATATATGGGTAGCTAACGTTTCTTGAAATGCATATTGAATTTGACGCCATGATCGGGTCATCTGTATTATTGTTTTGAATGGCGGAAGTGTGACTGGTTCGATCATGTTTGATGTCCTCGCCTTTAGCTCTTTTTTATCGGAGCGCAACAGATAACAACGATAAACATTTGTGCAGCGAAATGCGTATGCATTTGTCCGGTCGAACCATCCCCTCGATTTACTATCCGAGATTCGGAGCTGGAAGTTCTGAAGAAAACTACCATTTATTTGATGCTCCAAGTTCTGTTTTAAATTTCTATGGTAACTTCTTTCCACTAACATTCTTTGCCTTGACCGCAAAAACTGTCCAAATCTAAGATACTCTTGTTTTTTTTTTGCAAGGGTCGTCGAACCCTGTAGCAAAAAGTAGTTGGCTCCGAAGACGAACGAATGGATCCGTCCTTGCTCTTACGGGCAAAGCCGGCTTGATTCAGCACACATTTTTCATGGTTTTTCCCTTGCAGTCGGGAACGAAAACATAGGTACACCTTTTTCGATGTCCCAAAAGGTCGAAAAGCTAGAATAAATAAATACAGAAATCATTAGAAATCGTGTGCTGCAAAATAAAGTGGCCCAAATCCAGGGAGATTTTCGAAATTGTGGGTAACTTGGTAAGATCCGCTCAAATTGGTTGCCCCCCCCCCCCCCCTAAACGGGCCGGCTGGATCTGCTCTTGTGCCCTCTGTATCCACCAGTGATTGGTTGCTTAGTTGCATCAAGCAAGGGATTAATCATATGTCGGACACAAAAAGGTAGCACTGTGCACCTGATTATCTCATGTTTTACACAATTTAGGTTGATGGACCATACAATGTACATGTGTATGTGCCCAGGCTAAAAATGCCTACACATAACTATGAAGAAACATATTAACAGTCATGGCATACATCATACAAGTAAACAAAGAACATAATCACTGTGTTAATAACAAGTGCCAATAGCTCAGATTACCTGCCATTTATATGCTCAAGTCTGGCAGCTATTTGTATGCTCAAGTCTGGCAGCTATTTAATAAATTTATCATTAACAAATTAGCATACGGAATACAATTTTGTTTTCACATAGCATACACAGGACAGATGCATATTTGAAAACACCATTTAAATGGTGCCGGCTTCTTGTTACTCTCAAGCAAGACAGTTATTAAGTTGAAGAGAGTATAGACTGGGTTGTATATCAAACCTTCAACAAAATATATGGAAACTGGATAATTAATGACTGCAAACTACAATAATATTGGCTGCTTCCAACACATGTATGCACCTCTTTTGCTGCTGCCGGTCATCTGATGCGTCACTCTCTGACGCGTCACTCTCTGACGCGTCACTCTCTGACGCGTCACTCTCTGACGCGTCACTCTCTGACGCGTCACTCTCTGACGCGAGGCGTCACTCTCTGACGCGTCACTCTCTGACGCGTCACTCTCTGACGCGCCACTCTCTGACGCGTCACTCTCTGACGCGCCACTCTCTGACGCGCCACTCTCTGACGCGTCACTCTCTGACGCGTCACTCTCTGACGCGAGGCGTCACTCTCTGACGCGTCACTCTCTGACGCGCCACTCTCTGACGCGTCACTCTCTGACGCGCCACTCTCTGACGCGTCACTCTCTGACGCGCCACTCTCTGACGCGTCACTCTCTGACGCGCCACTCTCTGACGCGTCACTCTCTGACGCGCCACTCTCTGACGCGTCACTCTCTGACGCGCCACTCTCTGACGCGCCACTCTCTGACGCGTCACTCTCTGACGCGTCACTCTCTGACGCGCCACTCTCTGACGCGTCACTCTCTGACGCGTCACTCTCTGACGCGTCACTCTCTGACGCGTCACTCTCTGACGCGCCACTCTCTGACGCGTCACTCTCTGACGCGTCACTCTCTGACGCGTCACTCTCTGACGCGAGGCGTCACTCTCTGACGCGTCACTCTCTGACGCGTCACTCTCTGACGCGTCACTCTCTGACGCGTCACTCTCTGACGCAAGGCGTCACTCTCTGACGCGTCACTCTCTGACGCGCCACTCTCTGACGCGTCACTCTCTGACGCGCCACTCTCTGACGCGTCACTCTCTGACGCGCCACTCTCTGACGCGCCACTCTCTGACGCGTCACTCTCTGACGCGTCACTCTCTGACGCGCCACTCTCTGACGCGTCACTCTCTGACGCGTCACTCTCTGACGCGTCACTCTCTGACGCGTCACTCTCTGACGCGCCACTCTCTGACGCGTCACTCTCTGACGCGTCACTCTCTGACGCGTCACTCTTTGACGCGTCACTCTCTGACGCGTCACTCTCTGACGCGAGGCGTCACTCTCTGACGCGTCACTCTCTGACGCGAGGCGTCACTCTCTGACGCGTCACTCTGACGCGTCACTCTCTGACGCGTCACTCTCTGACGCGCCACTCTCTGACGCGTCACTCTCTGACGCGTCACTCTCTGACGCGTCACTCTCTGACGCAAGGCGTCACTCTCTGACGCGTCACTCTCTGACGCGCCACTCTCTGACGCGTCACTCTCTGACGCGTCACTCTCTGACGCGTCACTCTCTGACGCGAGGCGTCACTCTCTGACGCGTCACTCTCTGACGCGCCACTCTCTGACGCGTCACTCTCTGACGCGTCACTCTCTGACGCGAGGCGTCACTCTCTGACGCGTCACTCTCTGACGCGCCACTCTCTGACGCGTCACTCTCTGACGCGTCACTCTCTGACGCGAGGCGTCACTCTCTGACGCGTCACTCTGACGCGTCACTCTCTGACGCGTCACTCTCTGACGCGCCACTCTCTGACGCGTCACTCTCTGACGCGTCACTCTCTGACGCGTCACTCTCTGACGCAAGGCGTCACTCTCTGACGCGTCACTCTCTGACGCGCCACTCTCTGACGCGTCACTCTCTGACGCGTCACTCTCTGACGCGTCACTCTCTGACGCGTCACTCTCTGACGCGAGGCGTCACTCTCTGACGCGTCACTCTCTGACGCGCCACTCTCTGACGCGTCACTCTCTGACGCGTCACTCTCTGACGCGAGGCGTCACTCTCTGACGCGTCACTCTCTGACGCGCCACTCTCTGACGCGTCACTCTCTGACGCGTCACTCTCTGACGCGAGGCGTCACTCTCTGACGCGCCACTCTCTGACGCGTCGCTTTCTGACTCGTCACTCTCTGACGCGTCACTCTCTGACGCGTCACTCTCTGACGCGTCACTCTCTGACGCGTCACTCTCTGACGCAAGGCGTCACTCTTTGACGCGTCACTCTCTGACGCGAGGCGTCACTCTCTGACGCGTCACTCTCTGACGCGTCACTCTCTGACGCGTCACTCTCTGACGCGTCACTGTCTGACGCGTCACTCTCTGACGCGTCACTCTCTGACGCGCCACTCTCTGACGCGAGGCGTCACTCTCTGACGCGTCACTCTCTGACGCGTCACTCTCTGACGCGTCACTCTCTGACGCGAGGCGTCACTCTCTGACGCGTCACTCTCTGACGCGCCACTCTCTGACGCGTCACTCTCTGAGGCGTCACTCTCTGACGCGTCACTCTCTGACGCGTCACTCTCTGACGCGTCACTCTCTGACGCGTCACTCTCTGACGCGTCACTCTCTGACGCGTCACTCTCTGACGCGTCACTCTCTGACGCGTCACTCTCTGACGCGAGGCGTCACTCTCTGACGCGTCACTCTCTGACGCGTCACTCTCTGACGCGTCACTCTCTGACGCGTCACTCTCTGACACGAGGCGTCACTCTCTGACGCGTCACTCTCTGACGCGTCACTCTCTGACGCGTCACTCTCTGACGCGTCACTCTCTGACGCGTCACTCTCTGACGCGTCACTCTCTGACGCGTCACTCTCTGACGCGTCACTCTCTGACGCGAGGCGTCACTCTCTGACGCGTCACTCTCTGACGCGTCACTCTGACGCGTCACTCTCTGACGCGCCACTCTCTGACGCGTCACTCTCTGACGCGTCACTCTCTGACGCGTCACTCTCTGACGCGCCACTCTCTGACGCGCCACTCTCTGACGCGCCACTCTCTGACGCGAGGCGTCACTCTCTGACGCGTCACTCTCTGACGCGTCACTCTCTGACGCGTCACTCTCTGACGCGTCACTCTCTGACGCGAGGCGTCACTCTCTGACGCGTCACTCTCTGACGCGTCACTCTCTGACGCGTCACTCTCTGACGCGTCACTCTCTGACGCGCCACTCTCTAACGCGTCACTCTCTGACGCGTCACTCTCTGACGCGTCACTCTCTGACGCGAGGCGTCACTCTCTGACGCGTCACTCTCTGACGCGTCACTCTCTGACGCGTCACTCTCTGACGCGTCACTCTCTGACGCGTCACTCTCTGACGCGTCACTCTCTGACGCGTCACTCTCTGACGCGTCACTCTCTGACGCGTCACTCTCTGACGCGTCACTCTCTGACGCGTCACTCTCTGACGCGTCACTCTCTGACGCGTCACTCTCTGACGCGTCACTCTCTGACGCGTCACTCTCTGACGCGAGGCGTCACTCTCTGACGCGTCACTCTCTGACGCGTCACTCTGACGCGTCACTCTCTGACGCGCCACTCTCTGACGCGTCACTCTCTGACGCGTCACTCTCTGACGCGTCACTCTCTGACGCGTCACTCTCTGACGCGCCACTCTCTGACGCGCCACTCTCTGACGCGCCACTCTCTGACGCGAGGCGTCACTCTCTGACGCGTCACTCTCTGACGCGTCACTCTCTGACGCGTCACTCTCTGACGCGCCACTCTCTGACGCGAGGCGTCACTCTCTGACGCGTCACTCTCTGACGCGTCACTCTCTGACGCGTCACTCTCTGACGCGTCACTCTCTGACGCGTCACTCTCTGACGCGCCACTCTCTGACGCGTCACTCTCTGACGCGTCACTCTCTGACGCGTCACTCTCTGACGCGAGGCGTCACTCTCTGACGCGTCACTCTCTGACGCGTCACTCTCTGACGCGTCACTCTCTGACGCGTCACTCTCTGACGCGTCACTCTCTGACGCGTCACTCTCTGACGCGTCACTCTCTGACGCGAGGCGTCACTCTCTGACGCGTCACTCTCTGACGCGTCACTCTCTGACGCGTCACTCTCTGACGCGTCACTCTCTGACGCGTCACTCTCTGACGCGTCACTCTCTGACGCGTCACTCTCTGACGCGTCACTCTCTGACGCGTCACTCTCTGACGCGTCACTCTCTGACGCGTCACTCTCTGACGCGTCACTCTCTGACGCGAGGCGTCACTCTCTGACGCGTCACTCTCTGACGCGTCACTCTCTGACGCGTCACTCTCTGACGCGTCACTGTCTGACGCGTCACTGTCTGACGCGTCACTCTCTGACGCGTCACTCTCTGACGCGCCACTCTCTGACCCGTCACTCTCTGACGCGCCACTCTCTGACGCGTCACTCTCTGACGCGTCACTCTCTGACGCGCCACTCTCTGACGCGCCACTCTCTGACCCGTCACTCTCTGACGCGCCACTCTCTGACGCGTCACTCTCTGACGCGCCACTCTCTGACACGAGGCGTCACTCTCTCAGAGGCGTCACTCTCTCAGAGGCGGAAATTGTGTTTTCGTTGGGGTTGTAATTGAGTCGGCGACCGGGGGGTGGGTGGGGAGTAAAAGCGACTCATGACAAACGAAATATGTGCAAAATTAAGATATGTTAACACCTTAGAATGAACATACGTTGTATTAGCTCATTACGACGTACGACGCTACAGCGAGGTGTGCAGACCGGTAATGAAAACACAACTTTTCAATAACTCTAAAAGCTATAAAACATCATGTCACTAGAAAAAAAAGTTGACAAAATATATATCATTAAATCAAGAGCCTAATATATCTTTAAAAGCGAACTGGAAAGCATCATGTCGTGTCAAAGTAGGCAAGGGCTACCTCATGGTAGCTCACACACCAATAATCAGCCAATATCATAAGGTTGTACATAAATGGTGTGATACTAGCCACTTCTTGCAAGAAAAACAAGGAGACAAGTTCTGGGTCATGATTTCTTATTTTGCAAGACAAATCATACAAGAGAACAAATAAATGTAGATACATGAGAACAGGCACATTGAGCATGGCAACTAGTACCTGGGTCTTCTGGAAAATATTGGAAAGCATGGTTTAGCTAATCCAAATGATGTATGCTTAATGCCAAGCATTTCAACCTACACTGTCAATGGATTAAATTGCCTATTGTTTCAACCCACACTGTCAATGGATTAAATTGCCTATTGTTTCAACCTACACTTGTCAATGGATTAAATTGCCTATTGTTTCAACCTACACTGTCAATGGATTAAATTGCCTATTGTTTCAACCTACACTGTCAATGGATTACATTGCCTATTGTTTCAACCTACACTGTCAATGGATTAAATTGCCTATTGTTTCAAGCCTACACTGTCAATGGATTAAATTGCCTATTGTTTCAAGCCTACACTGTCAATGGATTAAATTGCCTATTGTTTCAACCTACACTGTCAATGGATTAAATTGCCTATTGTTTCAAGCCTACACTGTCAATGGATTAAATTGCCTATTGTTTCAACCCACACTGTCAATGGATTCAATTGCCTATTGTTTCAACCCACACTGTCAATGGATTAAATTGCCTATTGTTTCAACCTACACTGTCAATGGATTAAATTGCCTATTGTTTCAACCTACACTGTCAATGGATTAAATTGCCTATTGTTTCAACCTACACTGTCAATGGATTAAATTGCCTATTGTTTCAAGCCTACACTGTCAATGGATTAAATTGCCTATTGTTTCAAGCCTACACTGTCAATGGATTAAATTGCCTATTGTTTCAACCTGCACTGTCAATGGATTAAATTGCCTATTGTTTCAACCCACACTGTCAATGGATTAAATTGCCTATTGTTTCAACCCACACTGTCAATGGATTAAATTGCCTATTGTTTCAACCCACACTGTCAATGGATTAAATTGCCTATTGTTTCAAGCCTACACTGTCAATGGATTAAATTGCCTATTGTTTCAACCTACACTGTCAATGGATTAAATTGCCTATTGTTTCAACCTACACTGTCAATTGATTAAATTGCCTATTGTTTCAACCCACACTGTCAATGGATTAAATTGCCTATTGTTTCAACCCACACTGTCAATGGATTAAATTGCCTATTGTTTCAACCTACACTGTCAATGGATTAAATTGCCTATTGTTTCAACCTACACTGTCAATGGATTAAATTGCCTATTGTTTCAAGCCTACACTGTCAATGGATTAAATTGCCTATTGTTTCAACCTACACTGTCAATGGATTAAATTGCCTATTGTTTCAACCCACACTGCCAATGGATTAAATTGCCTATTGTTTCAACCTACACTGTCAATGGATTAAATTGCCTATTGTTTCAACCTACACTGTCAATGGATTAAATTGCCTACTGTTTCAACCTACACTGTCAATGGATTAAATTGCCTATTGTTTCGAGCCTTTCAAAATATGTCTCTGATCTGTAGATAGGAGTGTGTCCATTTATTCATGAATGACAATGATGGCGGCATACTGAAACATAACAAAACAGAGACAGAAGAGGCTAGTCTCTGCCTCCCCCTAGGTTTTAACGCTAAAAATCAATCGATAAGGAACTGCGGTGCGTCCGCCACCGCGTGCAAGGTGCACAAACACACAAACGTCCCTCGCTAGCACTCATTCGCCTCCAGCCACTTAGGAGGCCGCCGGGAGCGCGGCGACCTCCTCGATGGCGATCCCGCGTCCACGTCGGGGCCCGTGACCAGTGCAGGCGCGTCCGTCTGGGTCCGCGGGCTGGCGGCGCCACACGGCGAAGCAGCTGACGGCGACCTCGGCGGGGTCAGTCGGGAGGCGGCGATCCTCCGGCGGCGACCTCGGCGGGGTCAGACAGGGAGGCGGCGATCCTCCGGCGGCGACCTCGGCGGGGTCAGTCGGGGAGGCGGCGATCCTCCCGCGGCGACCTCGGCGGGGTCAGTCGGGGAGGCGGCGATCCTCCCGCGGCGACCTCGGCGGGGTCAGTCGGGGAGGCGGCGATCCTCCCGCGGCGACCTCGGCGGGGTCAGTCGGGGAGGCGGCGATCCTCCCGCGACGACCTCGGCGGGGTCAGTCGGGGAGGCGGCGATTCTCCCGCGACGACCTCGGCGGAGTCAGTCGGGAAGGCGGCGATCCTCCCGCGGCGACCTCGGCGGGGTCAGTCGGGGAGGCGGCGATCCTCCCGCGGCGACCTCGGCGGGGTCAGTCGGGGAGGCGGCAATCCTCCCGCGACGACCACGGCGGGGTCAGTTGGGGAGGCGGCGATTCTCCCGCGACGACCTCGGCGGGGTCAGTCGGGGAGGCGGCGATCCTCCCGCGGCGACCTCGGCGGGGTCAGTCGGGGAGGCGGCGATCCTCCCGCGACGACCACGGCGGGGTCAGTTGGGGAGGCGGCGATTCTCCCGCGACGACCTCGGCGGGGTCAGTCGGGGAGGTGGCGACCGGGACGCGGCCGCCGGGCGGTGATCCTCATGCGGCGCGCACAGCGCCGGCGGCTCGGCTGATGCCGGCGGGTCGGCTGATGTCGGCGGGTCAGCTGATGTCGGCGGGTCGGCTGATGTCGGCGGGTCGGCTGATGTCGGCGGTTCGGCTGATGTCGGCGGGTCGGCTGATGCCGGCGGGTCGGCTGATGTCGGCGGCTCGGCTGATGTCGGCGGTTCGGCTGATGTCGGCGGGTCGGCTGATGCCGGAGGGTCGGCTGATGTCGGCGGGTCGGCTGATGTCGGCGGTTCGGCTGATGTCGGCGGGTCGGCTGATGCCGGCGGGTCGGCTGATGTCGGCGGCTCGGCTGATGTCGGCGGTTCGGCTGATGTCGGCGGGTCGGCTGATGTCGGAGGGTCGGCTGATGTCGGCGGTTCGGCTGATGTCAGCGGTTCGGCTGATGTCGGCGGGTCGGCTGATGTCGGCGGGTCGGCTGATGCCGGCGGGTCGGCTGATGTCGGCGGCTCGGGCGTCACGTCCGGAACTCCTCCGCCGACCGGCGCGGGGTCCGGCGGCGCTGCAAGGGGGCCGAGGTGGTGGTGCGGCAGGTCGTCGGCTGGCAGCCGCGGTGTCGGGTGACGGGCGACGGCCGGGACGAAGTATCGCAAGAACTTGCCAGGAGCGTCTGCAGTCGCCGGGCGGGGCACGACTAGTGCGGCCCGGTCGATACTGAGTCGTGCTGAGCTGAGCTGCTGCTGCAGAGTCGCAGACCCCGTCGGGCCGCTGCAGAGTCGCAGACCCCGTCGGGCCGCTGCAGAGTCGCAGACCCCGTCGGGCCGCTGCAGAGTCGCAGACCCCGTCGGGCCGCTGCAGAGTCGCAGACCCCGTCGGGCCGCTGCAGAGTCGCAGACCCCGTCGGGCAGCTGCAGAGTCGCAGACTCCGTCGGGCCGCTGCAGAGTCGGGCCGCTGCAGAGTCGCAGACCCCGTCGGGCCGCTGCAGAGTCGCAGACCCCGTCGGGCCGCTGCAGAGTCGGGCCGCTGCAG
This sequence comes from Chirona hameri, assembly GCA_036785665.1. Classification (NCBI taxonomy): domain Eukaryota; kingdom Metazoa; phylum Arthropoda; class Thecostraca; order Balanomorpha; family Balanidae; genus Chirona; species Chirona hameri. The sequence continues at coordinate 46,492 of JAXIVJ010002617.1, read as the reverse complement.
AGTCGCAGACCCCGTCGGGCCGCTGCAGAGTCGCAGACCCCGTCGGGCCGCTGCAGAGTCGCAGACCCCGTCGGGCAGCTGCAGAGTCGCAGACTCCGTCGGGCCGCTGCAGAGTCGGGCCGCTGCAGAGTCGCAGACCCCGTCGGGCCGCTGCAGAGTCGCAGACCCCGTCGGGCCGCTGCAGAGTCGGGCCGCTGCAGAGTCGCAGACCCCGTCGGGCCGCTGCAGAGTCGCAGACCCCGTCGGGCCGCTGCAGAGTCGGGCCGCTGCAGAGTCGCAGACCCCGTCGGGCCGCTGCAGAGTCGGGCCGCTGCAGAGTCGCAGACCCCGTCGGGCAGCTGCAGAGTCGGGCCGCTGTGATACCGAGATGCTGCGTCGGCCGCCTTGTTCTTGGTTCCTGGCACGTAGACGACGTTGAACCGGTACCGCAGCGTCTTCTCCTTGAGATTCTGCAGCCGGGCGTTGGGGATGTCCTCCAGGGAGCGGTCGCCGAGGATCTTCAGAAGCGGTTTGTGGTTGACCGCCACGGTCAGCTTCTCACATCCAAGGACGAAGAAGCGGGCCTTGTCAAGGCCCTCGGCGACAGCCAGCGCCTCGCCTTCAATCGGCTTGTATCGGGACTCAGCCGAGGAGATGAAACGGCTACCGATCAGCGTTATCTTCCAGCCGGTTCTGCAGCAGGACGGCTGCTCGCCGGGACAGGTACAGTGTTTCTGGAAGAGCCAGAATCCGATGCCCGTCTTAAACGGTAACATGATCTCACTGCTCGGCGGATAACGCATAACTATCTCGACCGATTACTCTTTATCAAACCGACTACTAAGTGCATGGAGATCGTAGAGGATTATCATTTATAAACATTTATCCATAGGCTATAGCGTGTTTAGGGAGGAAACATTTCTCGAATCTTGCGCGAGACGCGCGAGACTATCGAATTATACGTGGAAAATAACTAATAAAACATGTGTTGCATGACTTTCGTAGATATTTTGAGCATAGTGACCTTTGGGACCTGACCTTGACCTTGACCTTGGCGAACAATCTCACTTTAGCTCATGCAGGATATGTATCATACCTTTGGCAGCACTTTGGGTGTAACTGGTCGCAATCGAAGGCTTTGGATGGAAAGTATGGCCCATAAACTCAAATACGCTGATTTTGACCTTTGACCTGACCGTGACCTGACATTTGACCTCACTTTTACATTTTTGAGCATGTATTAGATTCGTCTCATAGAGAGCTTTCGATTGCCGCCTTGCGCGTCTCGCTGCGATCATTGGTTCGGAAGAGAAAAGACCAGGGGGGGGGGCGACCCCTCAGTCAATGGCGTTCTGCTGAGACCCCAGTCAATGCCGGGTTAAAACATGTCGACTATCATCACCATTTGGTAGAGAGCGGTGACGTCATCGGCTTTAAGGCCCTATTCAAATACACGTGGGGTTTATTTGTTACAATTGTCAAGACCAAGCTCAAATTTCTTTTTGATTAGACCTATGTGGTTGTTTCAACTGCTACCCTACTTAATTTCAATGCAAATCCAACAACATGGCTATCTCAACTCAAAACTAATGGTAAGGTGGGATAGTCCCTTTAACAGGGCAACTTAGTAGTAATGCGCATGTATAAGTATAAGTGGCTCAGCTTTTTTTTAGAAGCGGAAAGTACGCTAACTTAGTCAACAAGTCACCTCTCTAGGCAGTGGCGTCGCCACCAAAATTTTGAGTGTGTGTGTGTGTGGGGGGGGGGGGGGGCAGCCATGGGTTTGGGGGACAGCCCCATTGGGCTAATGTTAAAATCCTGCGAATCTGGGGGGGACTCCAGCCGGAGCGATCCTGGAGGGGGGGGGGGGGGGCAGCCCCCCGCCCCCACCCCACCCCGGTGGCGACGTCCCTGTCTCTGACACTGACCATACCACTGACAGGTACCACTGACCATACCACTGACAGGTACCACTGACAACGCAGCAAGTAGCGGCAGCATCCCGAGGAAAATTGGCAGTGACGCACGCAGGGGTGGGGGGCAAAAGGGTCAGCTGACGCCCCCTCCCGAAATTTATGAGGGGCACGCATCAAGAGGACCCGTATTCTGGCCCATACCTGGCAGGGGCCCGGTCTTGGTCAGGCCTGATCGAGGCAGGGGCTCGGTGCTGGCAAAGGCGTGATATGGGGCCCGGTCAGGACGAGGGACCGGTCCTTGCATATTCTTGATGCGGTCCCGTTTCTGGTAGGGACCCGGTCTTGGTCAGGCCCGATCGAGGCAGGGGCCTGGTGCTGGCAAAGGCGTGATACGAGGCCCGGTCAGGACGAGGGCCCAGTCACAACAGCGCCCGCCAGAGTTGTGCTTGCCTCAGAGTCGGTGAGTCAAATTTGACTCAAAACTGACTCAGCTCAACTTTAGTCAGAATCGAGTCGCTTACGAAAAATAGGGGCTCAATTTGAGTGAGAGTCGAGTCACTTAAGAAAAATAGAGGGGTTGAGTTGAGTCAGAGCTGGGTCACATGGATGTCGCTCGAGTCGAAGTTGAGTCGCCTAGATGCTGATCAAGTCAAAGTTGAGTCGACTCATCCTCCTATGAGTCAAAGTCACATCTGACGAGAAAAACAAATCCTAGCAACTAAATAATCAAGGCGTCTAAACAATTGTCTACTGTGTGAGGGTGTGAGTTTGGGTGCTTTACAAACTAACTTTATAATCATTAGTTGATAATAAGTCAATGTTCTGTCTAACAAATATCTTAAGTAGTACTTCACTATATCACTTACTCTGGTGACTGCTCCTTATCTTAACACGCGCCCTGGAGAGGGGGGCGAAATCCGCCCACCCCCACCCCTCCTGTTTTTCAAAGATAGCGTAAAAACGGCGGCGCGCAGCGCTGCCGTTTTTTGCACACCTGTTTAGAAATGAACTTCCCACATTATGTAAAATTCTTGGCCTCGGGTATTCTCAGGTCAGGTCACCAGATCAGGTCACGTGATGACCTCAACTCCAAAACGTTTGCAGTAGGACCACAGCCGCAGTTTTACGCCGATCAGTTTCAATCTTGCAGGACTTCATAAGGTCATAGATACCAACAATTTTTTATCTCGGATTTCTAATATCGGTGACCTAAGGTCAGGTCAATTTCGTGACCGCCAACACTTTTTTGTCAATAACTATCAACATAATGAAGATAGAGAAGAGAAAATGGTACTAATGTGTTTGTCTCGTCGAGACTCGTCTCCAAATATGCAACATGACCAACTTGGGTCACCACTTGACCTTGACCTGAGGTCAAATTTCTCAGTTGACCTAACCCGGTCACCATGAATATGATTATAAGCGCCTTGACAAGACAAACGCGATGGCGTAAACATTATTGATTTATCTTTATTAGGTAAAACGTTATTTGCGAAAAACAGTTTTGCAAAAAAATCACCTTTTTGACATTTGATGACCTCTGGAGCTTACACTATTGACCTGAGCTCAAATCTGAGGACACCTATTTCGATTGCATTTTTCAAGGGCTTTCGATTGCTTTTTCCGTTTGCTGCTAACTATCATAGTTACCGAGATATTGTGGGGTGTTCGAAGCGAAGTCTTGAAAACTTGAAAATCTGACCCTTGATGACCCATGGTGACCTCAATATTGACCCGAGAAAAAAAAATGAACGAAATACTTTCGAAAGAGCTTGTCTCGAGCTATCTAACGTCGTTATCTGATTGTCGCTACGTTGCGTGGTTTTCGAAATCATAGGGGGGTGGGCGAAATCCGCCCCCCCCCCTCCAGGGCGTGTAATTATCAGAGGCCCTCCAGGGTTCGTTAAGTGAAGCAATACAATATCGAATACATACATAGACATGATAACTGCAGTATATATATATATATATATATATATATATATATATATATATATATATATATATATATAACTTAATAATAACCATATCAACACAATTTACACTGCATCAAATAGCATCAAAATAATGACCAATTACAAGATACCAATAATTAAAGCCAACTGATGATATTTCAGCATACTTACTCATGTACCCAGATAATACAATTAGTTTGAACCCGTCACTAACAACCGATCTAACTTGAATTAGAACATCCCATGACCCCTACGAACACATATAGGTAAATACCATTTTTTTCTGGAATGTTTATACGAACCGTACAGGCCCTTTATGTCTGAAATCAAGAAGTTTGCATCACACATTGACTTCAGGTAGTTAAGAACGTTAGCTCAACAACAGATCATTTACTTATTATTATTATTATTATTATTATAATTATTGCTATTATTAGTATTATTATTAATATTATTATTATTATTATTATTATTATTATTATTATTATTATTATTATTATTATTATTATTATTATTATTATTATTATTATTATTATTATTATTATTATTATTATTATTATTATTATTATTATTATTATTATTATTATTATTGTTATTATTATCATTATTGCTATTAGGAACATATATATTTTAATATATCTTACAATGCAGCTGGATGCAGTAGATATGTATGATAATGCAATATTCATGTGCCTTGATCCAGAGTAATTAAAAAAGTATGTACTTATACTATTCCAATGACTTTTTGCAAGTCAAATACATTTAAATCAAAATCGTGAAATCCGTTGAACATGAGTCAAGAATGAGTCGAGTCAAGAAACTTTCACATGAGTCAGAGTTGAGTCAGGGGTAAAAGCAAATAAGTCAAAGTTGTGTCGACTAAAAATTGTCTCCCCGCTTGAGGCAGAGTTGAGTCAAGGGTACAGCAAATGAGTCAAAGTTGAGTCGACTAAAAACACAAATTTCCCCGCTTGAGTCAGACTTGAGTCAGACTTCCTTCGAAATGAGTCAGAGTCGAGTCGGTCTAAAAAATCTGAGTCGAGCACAAACCTGCCCGCTCCCTGCATTTTGTATATGGGCCCGTTACTGGCAGGGCCCGATCAAGGCATGGCCCCGTGCTGGCAGAGGCGTGATATGGGGGCCGGTCAGGACGAGGGTCCGGTCAGGACGAGGGCCCGGTCAGGACGAGGGCCCGGTCAGGACGAGGGCCTGGTCAGGACGAGGGCCCGGTCAGGACGAGGGCCCACTCAGGATGAGGGCCCGGTCCTTGCATATTCTTGATGCGGGCCCGCTTCTGGTAGGGGCCCGGTCTTGGTCAGGCCCGATCGAGGCGGGGGCCCGGTGCTGGCAAAGGCGTGATATGGGGCCGGCCAGGACGAGGGCCCGGTATTTGAAAATTGTTGATAGCACGGGCCCCTTCCTGATAGGGGCCCGGTCTTGGTCAGGCCCTATTGAGGCAGGGGCCCGGTGCTGGCAAAGCTGTGTATCAGGGGCCCGGTCAGGCGTAGAGCCCGGTTCCCACCATATCCCATATACTCAGCCCGGTATTTTGTTGAGCTCATGAATCCACGCCCCCCCCCCCCCCAACTTCAAACCTGTGGCGGAGCCCTTGGTTACAAGGATGAAAGATGCAGTATGACAGGTATGGCATGGGCCATACCAACTTTTAGGAGCTGGAGTTAGCAAACTGCTATATCAACTTATATTATATTATATATATTATATATTATATATTATATTATATATTATATTATATTATATTATATATTATATATCAACAATAGGAACCAGCGACACCAACTAGGAATATTTTTTAAGCTCAAGACATGGAACTCTTTTTTTTTAAATGCGCCGCGGAGCGGCGATAATTTTTTAGTCTTATGCCCTGGATATGCTTGCTCATCAATGCGTCGCATTGCGTATGGTGCGGACCTCTAAAAATGCTATTGTGCGTTTAAAAGTGCGTTAAAAAAAATGATAACGTGAACTATTTTGCCCAATTATACAGCAAAGTTGCAACATAACACATAAATGTGCCGAGAACCGGGGCGATTTTTTTCTTCTAACTCGCACATAATTGAATTTGTAGTTAAATTGCGCCGCGGAGCGTCGCGATTTTTTAAAAGTTTTATTCCCTAGACAACTCCATTCTTACTGTTGAAAGGCCCAGGGTCCTTTCAGTTCGTCTAGGGGCCCCTCCGACCAGTTCAGAGATTCATCTGGGATCCGCGAAAAGACATTCGCTATCCGCGCTATGGGATATATATGGGATCCGCGCTATCGGGTATATTGTAACACCCCGATGAAGGGTGTTACAATATACCGAAAACTCCGTTTTTAATATTTGTATTGTGGAGTAAGTCCTCTTTGTATTTAATCTTCATCTGGGATCTCTACGTGCTTTTGCCCTTCCGGTCTGACCAGGGACTCCTGACCTTCCAAGAAGCCCCTCTTGTGTGTCAAGGGGCCCATTCGGCCTGTTCAGAGGTCCTTCCGACCTGGCCAGGGACTGCACTGGCTGCTTTGTCGCCCTGCCGACATGCTCAGGGGCCCCTCCGACCTTCCCAGGTGCCCCTCCAGTCTGGCTAGGAACTCATCCGGCATGTTCGAGGGCCCTTCCAACCGACCCAGCGACCCTTTCGGTCTAGCCAGGGGCCCCTCTGACTTGCCCAGGAGCCCCTCCAATCTGCCCAGCGACTCTTCTGGTCGGAATGCGCTGGCTACTTTATCGCCCTGCTGACATGCTCAATGGGCCCTCCGACCTGCCCTGGGGTCCCTCCGTGCTGGCTAGGGGCCAATTCGGCATGTTTAGGGGCCCTGCTTACCCGCCCAAGGGTCCTTTCGGTCAGATCAGGGGTCCCTCCGATCTGCATAGGGGCCCTTTGAACTTTCCAGGAGCCCTCTGGTCTCTCCAGGGGCCCTCCAGCCTTCTAAGGGGCCCTTCCGGCCTGGAAAGTGATTGCGCTGGCTGCTTTATTGCCTTTCGACATGCTCCGAGGGCCCTCCAACCGCTCCGAGTGCCCTTTTGACCCACCTAGGGGCCCTTTCCTTCTGGTCAGGGTCCCCTCTGACCTGCACAGGGTCCTTTTTAACTTCCCAGGGGCCCTCTGTCTGTCCAGGGGCCCTCCAGCCTGCTCAGGGGCCCTTATGATCTGGCAAGGGACTGCGCTGGCCGCTGTGTCGCCCTGCCGACATGGTCATTGCTCAGGGGTCTCTCGACCTGCCCAGGGGCCCCATGTGCTGACTAGGGGCCCATTCGATGTGTTCAGGGGCCCTCTGACCTGCTCAGGGGCCCTTTCGGTCTGGCCAGGGGCCCCTCTGACATGCACCGAGCTCTTTTGAACTGCCAAGGGCCCTTTTGTCTTTTGAAGAGGGCCATGGTGGCCCTAGAGGGCCTGTGAAGTGCTCTAAACTCTCTAAAGATCACGCTTCACGTGGTAAAGAGCCTATGATACCGCACTTCGCGCGGTCTCGTCGGCCCTTTCCGGCGCGCGCAGCGCGCAGAAAAGGGCCCTCCTAGCCTCGGGGGGGGGGGGGGGGGGGGGGGCGACGCACACCTGCGCCTCCTCCTTGGCTACGTGCCTGGTTTGACAACTGTCCACCAAATGTGTTGAAAATCAGACTGCAGTAAGTCTAAACCACAATCAAGGTAATGCAGTTTAAAACATGTTGTTTATGTTATCCTGCAATATTATTTTCGCAATGGGTAGACATCATTGACCACATTCACATTGTAGTTTTTTAGGTATCTTTAGGTAAGTGGTAAGTGGTAGGTATCTTTAGGTAAGTGGTTGTACAAAGTTCAATGGCAGCACTGAATTCCTGACGATCCTTGGCAAGCCTGAAGCCACTATGATAGTGACCCTTTTTTCATGTTGCATCTGATAGCTCCAGTAGCATTTAAGTTAAGTGCAATTCATCATAGGCATGGGAACAGGGGCTGGCGGGCCACATCCGCTATTAGGCGGGGTGTTGGTGGTGCTCATAGGCGGGGCGGCGGGGTGTAGGCGGGGCGGGGTAGGCGGGCTCATAGACGGGGGTCAGAGGACCACAGCGCCCATTTTTTGGACAAGTTTTTTGCAAAAATGTTATTTTGCTTGGTGAGTAAAATTTGTCATAGCAAAAGTTTCACCAAGGAGAGAGCAACCCAACTCTGCAAATAAATATTGCATAGGGGGTTAGGTTCTCTCAAAACTAAATCAAAGTTTCACGGCTCCACATTTTCTGTGACGTTCCTACATCCCTGAAATTAATACCTATGCAAGAAACATTCGAAAATAAATTTCCAGGCGCAGATCTAGGGGGTGCGCTAGGGCGCGCGCTTCCGAGCCCGGGTCGCGCCCATGTCGCGCCCATGTCGCGCCCATGTCGCGCCCATGTCGCGCCCGCCAAGCGCTTCCGTAGGGCGCAACTTTTGTGGCGCCTCGTATGTGGCGCCCCCCCCCCTGACCGAAATCTTGGATCCACGCCTGATTAGCCTGATTAGTAAAGTTTGCAGAAGGTGATGAAGAGATCACAATTTTTTGATTGAGTAAAAACGGGAGTCTACAGTAATAACCATAGCTGATAAGGGAACATTTCAGTATTATAATAATGAGACCTGAGAAAAACTGGATGATTTAGTAAATCACATGGACACTTGATCAGTCCATGTGAGGCTGCAATGCAGACAAACAATATATTGTGAATGAATTCAGCAACAAACATATGCATAACATTAATAAAGAAATTATTACAGAAGCAAAACATATTGACCAACCCCAGAAGGAACCAGAACATCACACTTTGTACAGCATTGCAGTTGCACCAGTAAAACCATCAACACTGTCATTGTGGCGAGTATTGATGCATTCCTTGTATCAAACTAAAATTCAACGACATGATGGACTTTCACGATTTCATAATAATAATGAAAATTAACTTACCATCGTATATCCAGGAGCCAGAAACCAAAACACGCTGGAACGGTTGAACTCAGTTCACACAGTTATTTTTTCAGTTTATCTTTTCAAGCCGTGTTTTGCGCCAAGTTTTGTTTTCAGTCAGCTGATAATTGCATATTCATAGCATGACGTGACAGACACATTGGTTCAATATGTTTTAATATGGCTTGACAAACAGTTTGTATGACAATTCAACAAGAAACACACATTTTGGAAATTAGTAGCTGCAGAAAAAGTAGGTAATATTGCAAAAGAATAAATAAATCAGTATTTAAAATGAAACAGCTTGTATCATCTGATTGAGGTTTTGGCGTTCCGGAGTGTTCACGTTGCTGCTTGAAGTGAAAGGGTATTTCGTCTCCAAATGTGCTGAATCTTCAAAGGTATGAGACATCCAAATGGGACTCGACGAGTAATTTCGTGGAATTCTGGAAATGACATAAATGCGTCTTAGTGTATCCTTTCCGTTGGGTGAATCTGCCCCCATCTCGTCGGATATCACTCATACTGATTTTTTGCTAGAACTACTCTGTTGATACGACTTGGAATTCTCTGATGAGACGAAAACACATCAAGACATTTGTAGTGGCTTAACCCGCGCCGTGCCGGGGGTTAGGGGGGGGGGTTAGACCCCCCCCCCCCCCCCCCCCCCCTCAGGTTTTTTGAGGATAGCGGAAAAACGGCGGCGCGTAGCGCCACCGTTTTTGCCACAGATGTTTGGGCATCAATTGCGCACATTATGTAAAAAAAATACCTCGGGTCATCTCAGGTCAGTTCACCAGACCAGGTCACGTGACCCCAACTACAAAAAAAACGTGTGGTCGTACCACAGTCACAGTTTTTGGATGATCGGTTTTACACTTACAGGATTTCATAAGGTCATATGTATCTACAATTCGTTTATCTTTGATTTTTATATCAGCGACCTAAGGTCGGGTCAATTTCGTGACCTCCCCATTATAAGTCAATGGGGAAATATTCAAATGCTTCCTATTCCAAGGATACGCAAAATATCAGTCTAATTCTTTCTGGATCATGTTATTATAGGCCATTCTTGATGGTCTAGGTGCTATTTTTGTTCATTGATCTCTACAGGGTCATCCGAGGTCATCCGAGGTCACCAACAGTTGTATGTTAATAACTCTCGACATGATGACGATAGAGAAGTGAAACCGACACCATTTTTTCCACCGTCGAGGTACGTCTTCCCATATGCAACATGACCTACCTGGGCCACCACTTGACCTTGTCTTGAGGTCAAATTTTGAAGTTGACCTAACCTGGTCAACACTAATATGAGTCGAAGCACCTTGGCGAGACAAATACGATGGATTCACAATTATTGCCTTGTCGTTATTGGTGAAAAGCTATTCGTGAAAAAACTGTTTTGTAAAAAATCGTTGTTTTGACATTTGATGAGCTCTGGGGCCTATTGACCTGAGCTGAAATCTGAGGACACCTCGATTTCATGTTTCAAGAGCTTTCTATTGCTGTTTTCCGTTTGTCCCTGCTGCTGTGATATCTGGGGGTTTCTGGAGCGGAGTCCTAAAACTGGAAAATTTGACCTTTGATGACCTCTGGTGACCTCAATATTGGCTTTAGGGAAACATATCTGCAATACTTTCGAATGTGCTTGCCGAGAGCCTACGAATGCGCTTTTCTGCGTCTTTTTTTTTCTGCGCCTTTTTAGTGTTCGAGTTGGATTGGGGTGTGTGTAACCCCCCCCCCCCCCGGCACGGCGAAGTTGGCGCGGAGCACCGGTACGGCGCAGGTTAACCCTCGCCCTACGGGGGGGGGGGCTGACAGCCCCCTCCCCCTGAGGTTTTTCTTGAATAACTTTTTACACATACAACGAATCTTGCTGAAATTTTCGTTAGCTCAGTTCACAACTATTATACGTATGCTGTTAAAATTTAATTGAAATTAATAAAGTAGTTTGGGAGATAACTATGTTTTGATGACGTCATGTTGGTAAACAAAAACGAGACATATTTGACAAATCGTAAAAGAACAGAGTTTTAAAGCAAATTGAAAACGCAATTCACCAAAGATACAACATGGCATTCTCTTTAAAATGGCAATCTCGGATTTGCAGAATTTTGGGTTTTTCACTCCTAAAATGCAAAATAAACAAATTTTTTAAAAAAATCCCCACAAAATCAAAATTTTAAAGATGTTAGAAAAACCGGAATATATGTAAGAGACCTGAGTATGGACAATACCCATACCAAATTTAAAAGCAATATCTGTATTCTTGACTGAGTGATGGCTCCCTACGTGTAAGAAACTGATGACATCATTTTTTTAATAACTTTTTAGACTTTTTTTTGACAAGATACGAACAAATAATTACCCTTTCTGTATTTCTGAGCAAAAACTGGTCTAGGAACATTCCTTTTTATTTACATTTATCAATTTCTAATTGAGGTTTTCTGAAGAGCAAAATCGCTGTTCTGGACGTGGTAAATCCGAGGTCATTCACTTGACCTGGAAGGTCACCCGTTGACCTAAAACCTAAAAATCGCATACTGTTAGATTCCTCCAATGATAGGCAACATGCTGGTTCTTACCGCATTTCTTTAAGTTGCTTGGTTTGGAAGTTAACAGGGGGCCTGTCAGCCCCCCCCCCCGTAGGGCGAAGGTGAAAAAAGCTCCCGTAGGGCGAGGGTTGAACCAGATAGGCAGGCACGTATAATCCTGAGATGCAAAAAAGTATCAACCCTTTTTTACCGGTACCGGCCTATGATGTTCGTAGGCATTATTTTGCTCTGTTAAAAATGCAGTCAATTTTATATAAAATATGTGCATCAAATTAATAAATAACTAATTCAAACTAGGTATAATAATTGTTCGCACGGCTTCGAAGGCGAAAACAAATGCACAACTCATTATTTGCCGTTAGTCACGACGCCCGAAAGTGACATATTTCAATAACTGAGTAATGTCTCTTCTGCTACCAATTTTGTAAGGCTTCTCGGCTTCCTTCTGGGTCTCTCTGGTTAAAATGGAGTTGTGAGGGCTTCCTTGCCAGGCGCCCCTCTGCTCAGTTCTTCGTCTGTATCATTTATCTGCTGCTGACCGGAGTTCCCGTTGCCCAAACACGAAGAAGTAGCTGCGTCCGAAGCAGGATCTAGCGACTGCACAGCACGGAAACGCGTGAAACTCTCGCCAGTATCGCCGCTGTAATGATTCCATGCTGAAGCAGTTTACAAGCATGTAGGCCGGCGGAGTGGGTTTTTCTGACTTTTAAGTTTTCACTGTCTCTAATTTTTAGCGTGGATGTGTGGTTTTTAACTTTGCATCCATCTTTACCTGCGCCCCGCTGGGATCTCCAGCCAAACGCGCCCCGTTGGGGGGGGGGGGGTAAATTTTACCCCCCCCCCCCTCGTATCTTCCGAACCAATGACCGCAGTGAGACGCAAAAGTCGGCGATCAAAAGCTCTCAATAAAACGAATCTAATGAATACCCGAAATGCTTAAAATAAGGTCACATGTCTGGTCACGGTCAGGTCAAAATCGAGGTATTTGAGTTGATGGCCATACTTTCCATTCAAAGCCGTATATTGCGACTATTACCGCTCAAAGTGCTCTCAAATGTACGCATCTCCCACATAAGCGAAAGTGAAATTGTAAGCAAAGGTCAAGGTCTTGTCACAAAAGGTCACTATTGGCAAGCGGTCTACGGAAGTCGTGCGACACATGTTTTAGGGTTTATTTTACACGTATAATTCGATAGTACCATTTTCACCATTTCCATTTTATAATCCATTTTCACAACTTGACCCCATATCATGGCTCTTATGTGAAGTTCATGTCAAGGTCAGGTCACATAAAGTCAAAATTTGAAATTGATTAATCTAAATAAAAAGGCATGTTTCTAGACCAGTTTTGTCTTTTATACAGTGGTTTTACAGTGGTGACATTTCTTGGTAATTATCTGGTCGGTAAAAGATAAAAAAACGCAACTTTAAATAATGACGTCTTGAGTTACTCATACTTAGGGAGCCATAAGTCAGTCAAAAATAAAGATATTGCTTTCAAATTTGGTTTTAGAATCGTCCATACTTTGTTCTCCAATATATATCCCGTTTTTTTAATCTTAACTTTTAATAACTTTTATTTCGTGGAAATTTCTCCGAAAAACTTTTTTTTAATTGGTCAAACCCCCATTTTCTGCCAATAAGAAATGGCCATTTTGAAAGGAAAATATCATGTTCTTTCTTTTGACGTTTTTTATTTGCAATTTGCGTTACAACTTGATTTTCTATGATTTTTCAAACATTTATCGTTTTTCCACCAGAAATGGCATGACATGACGTCATTAAAACGTCATTATCTCCCAAAGACCTACACCAATTTAATTGAAATTTGGTGAGAAGGCGCATGTTCGATGCAGTATAAAGTACAACAAATTACGTCGATATATCTTTTATAGTTTTCAAGTTATTGAGAAAGTCCGGGAGGGGGGACTTATCCACCAGCGGGGCGCGGGTGAACCTGACTGGTGGAATAAACCGTCTTGCATAGAAAGGCGCTGAGATCGTGAATACAAATATAAAATGACTGGAACACGATTAAACATATTTATTATATTATATCTGATCTCAGGAAATCGACCAAATCACACAGTAATGAGGGATGTCCAGTGCAGCAGTTAGTATAGCATTGATTGTGCTGTGCTGATCTGGGTAACAGCTATCCAGATCATAATGCATTACTAGAATAATTACTCGAATCCGTAGGTTTTCTCTGTGATGGACTCCGATTTGGTGTGGCGTGATTAGTCTTTCCATGCGCATCCAAATGCTTCCAAACAGGACAAATTGACTACCGATGCCAGAATGGTTATGTTGTTGCTTTTTGGTCACCGAGAGGGGACGGGAGGTTACGGATGCCCGTAATTTCATAGTTTACAACTGGGTGGGCAAATTCTCGCCACTGGGTGGGCATTTTGGAGCACTGTGTGGGCATTTGCCCACCCAGTTACTTACATACGGGAGGCCCTGCACCACTGGGATATTCTAACTGCCGGCAAACTATGCAAATATCCTGCTGGCATATAAATTACCAATTAACTCCTCCCTGAACACAATATGAAATGAAGCATTACAATATTAGAACGAAAACATTTGAGTGATACATGGAAATGACGACAATCTCCTGTCACATTCGATCATACGATGCAGGCGCGGATCCAGGGGGCGCTAGCCCCCCCCCCCCCCCTCCTCCCCCCTGAGCCCGGGTCGCGCCCATGTCGCGCCATACAAACGCGGCCGTAGGGCGTAACTTTGTGTATGGCGCGCCCTCCCCCCCTGACCGAAATGCTGGATCCGTGCCTGCGATGTTATCCACGACCCACGGTCCAATACCCCACCGAGCCGCAGAGCGATACCAGCCCACAGAGTCGGCCCAAACGTCCAATATCGGCCCCGCACGGCCGGCCCGGGTCCAAGCTGGTTCAATTCGGAGCCAGGCTGTAGGCTATCGCTTCTATTCCCACAGCGCCGCCACTCCCACCCCCTCCCCCCACACCCCCCCCCCCCCCCCCCCGGGGCAGAGATGGGATCGGGACGGTGCAAAAATCGCGGTGACTGAGTTTTTTCGGAGCTGGCATGTTGAAAGGATGCAATGGGTTTGTGTGTACGCTCTTTCAGTGATGGGGCAGGTTCAGTGTGAAGCTGAATATGAGATGACAAGGTCAGTGACGGGACAGGTTCGGTGTGAAGCTGAATATGACAAGGTCAGTGACGGGGCAGGTTCAGTGTGAAGCTGAATATGAGATGACAAGGTCAGTGACGGGACAGGTTCGGTGTGAAGCTGAATATGACAAGGTCAGTGACGGGACAGGTTCAGTGTGAAGCTGAATATAACAAGGTCAGTGAAGGGACAGGTTCAGTGTGAAGCTGAATATGACAAGGTCAGTGACGGGACAGGTTCAGTGTGAAGCTGAATATGACAAGGTCAGTGACGGGACAGGTTCAGTGTGAAGCTGAATATGAGATGACAAGGTCAGTGACGGGACAGGTTCAGTGTGAAGCTGAATATGAGATGACAAGGTCAGTGACGGGACAGGTTCGGTGTGAAGCTGAAGATGACAAGGTCAGTGACGGGACAGGTTCAGTGTGAAGCTGAATATGACAAGGTCAGTGACGGGACAGGTTCAGTGTGAAGCTGAATATGACAAGGTCAGTGACGGGACAGGTTCGGTGTGAAGCTGAATATGAGATGACAAGGTCAGTGACGGGACAGGTTCGGTGTGAAGCTGAAGATGACAAGGTCAGTGACGGGACAGGTTCGGTGTGAAGCTGAATATGACAAGGTCAGTGACGGGACAGGTTCAGTGTGAAGCTGAATATGACAAGGTCAGTGACGGGACAGGTTCAGTGTGAAGCTGAATATGACAAGGTCAGTGACGAGACAGGTTCAGTGTGAAGCTGAATATGAGATGACATGTCAGTGACGGGACAGGTTCAGTGTGAAGCTGAATATGAGATGACAAGGTCAGTGACGGTACAGGTTCAGTGTGAAGCTGAATATGAGATGACAAGGTCAGTGACGGGACAGGTTCAGTTTGAAGATGAATATGAGATGACAAGGTCAGTGACGGGACAGGTTCAGTGTGAAGCTGAATATGAGATGACAAGGTCAGTGACGAGACAGGTTCAGTTTGAAGATGAATATGAGATGACAAGGTCAGTGACGGGACAGGTTCAGTGTGAAGCTGAATATGAGATGACAAGGTCAGTGACGGGACAGGTTCAGTTTGAAGATGAATATGAGATGACAAGGTCAGTGACGGGACAGGTTCAGTGTGAAGCTGAATATGAGATGACAAGGTCAGAGACGGGACAGGTTCAGTGTGAAGCTGAATATGAGATGACAAGGTCAGAGACGGGACAGGTTCGGTGTGAAGCTGAATATGACAAGGTCAGTGACGGCACAGGTTCAGTGTGAAGCTGAATATGACAAGATCAGTGACGGGACAGGTTCAGTGTGAAGCTGAATATGACAAGGTCAGTGACGAGACAGGTTCAGTGTGAAGCTGAATATGAGATGACAAGGTCAGTGCCGGGACAGGTTCAGTGTGAAGCTGAATATGAGATGACAAGGTCAGTGACGGGACAGGTTCAGTGTGAAGCTGAATATGACAAGGTCAGTGACGGGACAGGTTCAGTGTGAAGCTGAATGTGAGATGACAAGGTCAGTGACGGGACAGGTTCAGTGTGAAGCTGAATATGACAAGGTCAGTGACGGGACAGGTTCCGTGTGAAGCTGAATATGAGATGACAAGGTCAGTGACGGGACAGGTTCAGTGTGAAGATGAATATGACAAGGTCATTGACGAGACAGGTTCAGTGTGAAGCTGAATATGACAAGGTCGGTGACGGGACAGGTTCAGTGTGAAGCTGAATATGACAAGGTCAGTGATGGGACAGGTTGAGTGTGAAGCTGAATATGACAAGGTCAGTGACGAGACAGGTTCAGTGTGAAGCTGAATATGACAAGGTCAGTGACGGGACAGGTTCAGTGTGAAGCTGAATATGACAAGGTCAGTGATGGGACAGGTTCAGTGTGAAGCTGAATATGACAAGGTCAGTGATGGGACAGGTTGAGTGTGAAGCTGAATATGACAAGGTCAGTGACGGGACAGGTTCAGTGTGAAGCTGAATATGACAAGGTCAGTGACGGGACAGGTTCAGTGTGAAGCTGAATATGACAAGGTCAGTGACGGGACAGGTGCAGTGTGAAGCTGAATATGACAAGGTCAGTGACGGGACAGGTTCAGTGTGAAGCTGAATATGACAAGGTCAGTGACGGGACAGGTTCGGTGTGAAGCTGAATATGAGATGACAAGGTCAGTGACGGGACAGGTTCGGTGTGAAGCTGAAGATGACAAGGTCAGTGACGGGACAGGTTCGGTGTGAAGCTGAATATGACAAGGTCAGTGACGGGACAGGTTCAGTGTGAAGCTGAATATGACAAGGTCAGTGACGGGACAGGTTCAGTGTGAAGCTGAATATGAGATGACAAGGTCAGTGACGGGACAGGTTCAGTGTGAAGCTGAATATGACAAGGTCAGTGACGGGACAGGTTCAGTGTGAAGCTGAATGTGAGATGACAAGGTCAGTGACGGGACAGGTTCAGTGTGAAGCTGAATATGACAAGGTCAGTGACGGGACAGGTTCAGTGTGAAGCTGAATATGACAAGGTCAGTGACGGGACAGGTTCAGTGTGAAGCTGAATATGAGATGACAAGGTCAGTGACTGGACAGGTTCAGTGTGAAGCTGAATATGACAAGGTCAGTGACGGGACAGGTTCAGTGTGAAGCTGAAAATGAGATGACAAGGTCAGTGACGGGACAGGTTCAGTGTGAAGCTGAATATGACAAGGTCAGTGACGGGACAGGTTCAGTGTGAAGCTGAATATGACAAGGTCAGTGACGGGACAGGTTCAGTGTGAAGCTGAAGATGACAAGGTCAGTGACGGGACAGGTTCAGTGTGAAGCTGAATATGACAAGGTCAGTGACGGGACAGGTTCAGTGTGAAGCTGAATATGACAAGGTCAGTGACGGGGCAGGTTCGGTGTGAAGCTGAAGATGACAAGGTCAGTGACGGGACAGGTTCAGTGTGAAGCTAAATATGACAAGGTCAGTGACGGGACAGGTTCCGTGTGAAGCTGAATATGACAAGGTCAGTGACGGGACAGGTTCAGTGTGAAGCTGAATATGACAAGGTCAGTGACGGGACAGGTTCAGTGTGAAGCTGAATATGACCAGGTCAGTGATGGGACAGGTTCAGTGTGAAGCTGAATATGACAAGGTCAGTGACGGGACAGGTTCAGTGTGAAGCTGAATATGACAAGGTCAGTGACGGGACAGGTTCAGTGTGAAGCTGAAGATGACAAGGTCAGTGACGGGACAGGTTCAGTGTGAAGCTGAATATGACAAGGTCAGTGACGGGACAGGTTCAGTGTGAAGATGAATATGACAAGGTCAGTGATGGGACAGGTTCAGTGTGAAGCTGAAGATGACAAGGTCAGTGACGGGTCAGGTTCAGTGTGAAGCTGAATATGAGATGACATGTCAGTGACGGGACAGGTTCAGTGTGAAGCTGAATATGACAAGGTCAGTGACGGGACAGGTTCAGTGTGAAGCTCAATATGAGATGACAAGGTCAGTGACGGGACAGGTTCAGTGTGAAGCTGAATATGACAAGGTCAGTGACGGGACAGGTTCAGTGTGAAGCTGAATATGAGATGACAAGGTCAGTGACGGGACAGGTTCAGTGTGAAGCTGAATATGAGATGACAAGGTCAGTGACGGGACAGGTTCAGTGTGAAGCTGAATATGACAAGGTCAGTGACGGGACAGGTTCAGTGTGAAGCTGAATATGACAAGGTCAGTGACGGGACAGGTTCGGTGTGAAGCTGAATATGACAAGGTCAGTGACGAGACAGGTTCAGTGTGAAGCTGAATATGACAAGGTCGGTGACGGGACAGGTTCAGTGTGAAGCTGAATATGACAAGGTCAGTGACGGGACAGGTTCAGTGTGAAACTGAATATGACAAGGTCAGTGACGGGACAGGTTCAGTGTGAAGCTGAATATGACAAGGTCAGTGACGAGACAGGTTCAGTGTGAAGCTGAATATGAGATGACATGTCAGTGACGGGACAGGTTCAGTGTGAAGCTGAATATGAGATGACAAGGTCAGTGACGGGACAGGTTCAGTTTGAAGATGAATATGAGATGACAAGGTCAGTGACGGGACAGGTTCAGTGTGAAGCTGAATATGAGATGACAAGGTCAGTGACGGGACAGGTTCAGTTTGAAGATGAATATGAGATGACAAGGTCAGTGACGGGACAGGTTCAGTGTGAAGCTGAATATGAGATGACAAGGTCAGTGACGGTACAGGTTCAGTGTGAAGCTGAATATGAGATGACAAGGTCAGTGACGGGACAGGTTCAGTTTGAAGATGAATATGAGATGACAAGGTCAGTGACGGGACAGGTTCAGTGTGAAGCTGAATATGAGATGACAAGGTCAGAGACGGGACAGGTTCAGTGTGAAGCTGAATATGAGATAACAAGGTCAGAGACGGGACAGGTTCGGTGTGAAGCTGAATATGACAAGGTCAGTGACGGGACAGGTTCAGTGTGAAGCTGAATATGACAAGGTCAGTGACGGGACAGGTTCAGTGTGAAGCTGAATATGACAAGGTCAGTGACGAGACAGGTTCAGTGTGAAGCTGAATATGAGATGACAAGGTCAGTGACGGGACAGGTTCAGTGTGAAGCTGAATATGAGATGACAAGGTCAGAGACGGGACAGGTTCGGTGTGAAGCTGAATATGACAAGGTCAGTGACGGGACAGGTTCAGTGTGAAGCTGAATATGACAAGGTCAGTGACGAGACAGGTTCAGTGTGAAGCTGAATATGAGATGACAAGGTCAGTGACGGGACAGGTTCCGTGTGAAGCTGAATATGAGATGACAAGGTCAGTGACGGGACAGGTTCAGTGTGAAGATGAATATGACAAGGTCATTGACGAGACAGGTTCAGTGTGAAGCTGAATATGACAAGGTCGGTGACGGGACAGGTTCAGTGTGAAGCTGAATATGACAAGGTCAGTGATGGGACAGGTTGAGTGTGAAGCTGAATATGACAAGGTCAGTGACGAGACAGGTTCAGTGTGAAGCTGAATATGACAAGGTCAGTGACGGGACAGGTTCAGTGTGAAGCTGAATATGACAAGGTCAGTGATGGGACAGGTTCAGTGTGAAGCTGAATATGACAAGGTCAGTGATGGGACAGGTTGAGTGTGAAGCTGAATATGACAAGGTCAGTGACGGGACAGGTTCAGTGTGAAGCTGAATATGAGATGACATGTCAGTGACGGGACAGGTTCAGTGTGAAGCTGAATATGAGATGACAAGGTCAGTGACGGGACAGGTTCAGTTTGAAGATGAATATGAGATGACAAGGTCAGTGACGGGACAGGTTCAGTGTGAAGCTGAATATGAGATGACAAGGTCAGAGACGGGATAGGTTCAGTGTGAAGTTGAATATGAGATGACAAGGTCAGAGACGGACAGGTTCGGTGTGAAGCTGAATATGACAAGGTCAGTGACGGGACAGGTTCAGTGTGAAGCTGAATATGACAAGGTCAGTGACGGGACAGGTTCAGTGTGAAGCTGAATATGACAAGGTCAGTGACGGGACAGGTTCGGTGTGAAGCTGAATATGAGATGACAAGGTCAGTGACGGGACAGGTTCGGTGTGAATCTGAAGATGACAAGGTCAGTGACGGGACAGGTTCGGTGTGAAGCTGAATATGACAAGGTCAGTGACGGGACAGGTTCAGTGTGAAGCTGAATATGACAAGGTCAGTGACGGGACAGGTTCAGTGTGAAGCTGAATATGAGATGACAAGGTCAGTGACGGGACAGGTTCAGTGTGAAGCTGAATATGACAAGGTCAGTGACGGGACAGGTTCAGTGTGAAGCTGAATGTGAGATGACAAGGTCAGTGAAGGGACAGGTTCAGTGTGAAGCTGAATATGACAAGGTCAGTGACGGGACAGGTTCAGTGTGAAGCTGAATATGACAAGGTCAGTGACGGGACAGGTTCAGTGTGAAGCTGAATATGAGATGACAAGGTCAGTGACTGGACAGGTTCAGTGTGAAGCTGAATATGACAAGGTCAGTGACGGGACAGGTTCAGTGTGAAGCTGAAAATGAGATGACAAGGTCAGTGACGGGACAGGTTCAGTGTGAAGCTGAATATGACAAGGTCAGTGACGGGACAGGTTCAGTGTGAAGCTGAATATGACAAGGTCAGTGACGGGACAGGTTCAGTGTGAAGCTGAAGATGACAAGGTCAGTGACGGGACAGGTTCAGTGTGAAGCTGAATATGACAAGGTCAGTGACGGGACAGGTTCAGTGTGAAGCTAAATATGACAAGGTCAGTGACGGGACAGGTTCGGTGTGAAGCTGAAGATGACAAGGTCAGTGACGGGACAGGTTCAGTGTGAAGCTGAATATGACAAGGTCAGTGACGGGACAGGTTCAGTGTGAAGCTGAATATGACAAGGTCAGTGACGGGACAGGTTCAGTGTGAAGCTGAATATGACAAGGTCAGTGACGGGACAGGTTCAGTGTGAAGCTGAAGATGACAAGGTCAGTGACGGGACAGGTTCAGTGTGAAGCTGAATATGACAAGGTCAGTGACGGGACAGGTTCAGTGTGAAGATGAATATGACAAGGTCAGTGATGGGACAGGTTCAGTGTGAAGCTGAAGATGACAAGGTCAGTGACGGGTCAGGTTCAGTGTGAAGCTGAATATGAGATGACATGTCAGTGACGGGACAGGTTCAGTGTGAAGCTGAATATGACAAGGTCAGTGACGGGACAGGTTCAGTGTGAAGCTGAATATGACAAGGTCAGTGATGGGACAGGTTCAGTGTGAAGCTGAATATGAGATGACAAGGTCAGTGACGGGACAGGTTCAGTGTGAAGCTGAATATGACAAGGTCAGTGATGGGACAGGTTCAGTGTGAAGCTGAATATGACAAGGTCAGTGACGGGACAGGTTCAGTGTGAAGCTGAATATGACAAGGTTAGTGACGGGACAGGTTCAGTGTGAAGCTGAATATGACAAGGTCAGTGATGGGACAGGTTCAGTGTGAAGCTGAATATGACTAGGTCAGTGACGGGACAGGTTCAGTGTGAAGCTCAATATGAGATGACAAGGTCAGTGACGGGACAGGTTCAGTGTGAAGCTGAATATGACAAGGTCAGTGACGGGACAGGTTCAGTGTGAAGCTGAATATGAGATGACAAGGTCAGTGACGGGACAGGTTCAGTGTGAAGCTGAATATGAGATGACATGTCAGTGACGGGACAGGTTCAGTGTGAAGCTGAATATGACAAGGTCAGTGACGGGACAGGTTCAGTGTGAAGCTGAATATGACAAGGTCAGTGATGGGACAGGTTCAGTGTGAAGCTGAATATGACAAGGTCAGTGACGGGACAGGTTCAGTGTGAAGCTGAATATGAGATGACAAGGTCAGTGACGTGACAGGTTCAGTGTGAAGCTGAATATGACAAGGTCAGTGATGGGACAGGTTCAGTGTGAAGCTGAATATGACAAGGTCAGTGACTGGACAGG
The DNA here is from genome assembly GCA_036785665.1 of Chirona hameri. Taxonomy (NCBI): domain Eukaryota; kingdom Metazoa; phylum Arthropoda; class Thecostraca; order Balanomorpha; family Balanidae; genus Chirona; species Chirona hameri. The sequence continues at coordinate 24,526 of JAXIVJ010002617.1, read as the reverse complement.
TTCAGTGTGAAGCTGAATATGACAAGGTCGGTGACGGGACAGTTTCAGTGTGAAGCTGAATATGAGATGACAAGGTCAGTGACGGGACAGGTTCAGTGTGAAGCTGAATATGACAAGGTCAGTGACGGGACAGGTTCAGTGTGAAGCTGAATATGAGATGACATGTCAGTGACGGGACAGGTTCAGTGTGAAGCTGAATATGACAAGGTCAGTGACGGGACAGGTTCAGTGTGAAGCTGAATATGACAAGGTCAGTGACGGGACAGGTTCAGTGTGAAGCTGAAGATGACAAGGTCAGTGACGGGACAGGTTCAGTGTGAAGCTGAATATGACAAGGTCAGTGACGGGACAGGTTCAGTGTGAAGCTAAATATGACAAGGTCAGTGACGGGACAGGTTCGGTGTGAAGCTGAAGATGACAAGGTCAGTGACGGGACAGGTTCAGTGTGAAGCTGAATATGACAAGGTCAGTGACGGGACAGGTTCAGTGTGAAGCTGAATATGACAAGGTCAGTGACGGGACAGGTTCAGTGTGAAGCTGAATATGACAAGGTCAGTGACGGGACAGGTTCAGTGTGAAGCTGAAGATGACAAGGTCAGTGACGGGACAGGTTCAGTGTGAAGCTGAATATAACAAGGTCAGTGACGGGACAGGTTCAGTGTGAAGATGAATATGACAAGGTCAGTGATGGGACAGGTTCAGTGTGAAGCTGAAGATGACAAGGTCAGTGACGGGTCAGGTTCAGTGTGAAGCTGAATATGAGATGACATGTCAGTGACGGGACAGGTTCAGTGTGAAGCTGAATATGACAAGGTCAGTGACGGGACAGGTTCAGTGTGAAGCTGAATATGACAAGGTCAGTGATGGGACAGGTTCAGTGTGAAGCTGAATATGAGATGACAAGGTCAGTGACGGGACAGGTTCAGTGTGAAGCTGAATATGACAAGGTCAGTGATGGGACAGGTTCAGTGTGAAGCTGAATATGACAAGGTCAGTGACGGGACAGGTTCAGTGTGAAGCTGAATATGACAAGGTTAGTGACGGGACAGGTTCAGTGTGAAGCTGAATATGACAAGGTCAGTGATGGGACAGGTTCAGTGTGAAGCTGAATATGACTAGGTCAGTGACGGGACAGGTTCAGTGTGAAGCTCAATATGAGATGACAAGGTCAGTGACGGGACAGGTTCAGTGTGAAGCTGAATATGACAAGGTCAGTGACGGGACAGGTTCAGTGTGAAGCTGAATATGACAAGGTCAGTGACGGGACAGGTTCAGTGTGAAGCTGAAGATGACAAGGTCAGTGACGGGACAGGTTCAGTGTGAAGCTGAATATGAGATGACATGTCAGTGACGGGACAGGTTCAGTGTGAAGCTGAATATGACAAGGTCAGTGACGGGACAGGTTCAGTGTGAAGCTGAATATGACAAGGTCAGTGATGGGACAGGTTCAGTGTGAAGCTGAATATGACAAGGTCAGTGACGGGACAGGTTCAGTGTGAAGCTGAATATGACAAGGTCAATGACGGGACAGGTTCAGTGTGAAGCTGAATATGAGATGACAAGGTCAGTGACGGGACAGGTTCAGTGTGAAGCTGAATATGACAAGGTCAGTGACGGGACAGGTTCAGTGTGAAGCTGAATATGAGATGACAAGGTCAGTGACGTGACAGGTTCAGTGTGAAGCTGAATATGACAAGGTCAGTGATGGGACAGGTTCAGTGTGAAGCTGAATATGACAAGGTCAGTGACGGGACAGGTTCAGTGTGAAGCTGAATATGACAAGGTCGGTGACGGGACAGGTTCAGTGTGAAGCTGAATATGAGATGACAAGGTCAGTGACGGGACAGGTTCAGTGTGAAGCTGAATATGACAAGGTCAGTGACGGGACAGGTTCAGTGTGAAGCTGAATATGAGATGACATGTCAGTGACGGGACAGGTTCAGTGTGAAGCTGAATATGACAAGGTCAGTGACGGGACAGGTTCAGTGTGAAGCTGAATATGACAAGGTCAGTGACGGGACAGGTTCAGTGTGAAGCTGAAGATGACAAGGTCAGTGACGGGACAGGTTCAGTGTGAAGCTGAATATGACAAGGTCAGTGACGGGACAGGTTCAGTGTGAAGCTGAATATGACAAGGTCAGTGACGGGACAGGTTCAGTGTGAAGCTGAATATGACAAGGTCAGTGACGGGACAGGTTCAGTGTGAAGCTGAATATGACAAGGTCAGCGACGGGACAGGTTCAGTGTGAAGCTGAATATGACAAGGTCAGTGACGGGACAGGTTCAGTGTGAAGCTGAATATGACAAGGTCAGTGACGGGACAGGTTCAGTGTGAAGCTGAATATGACAAGGTCAGTGACTGGACAGGTTCGGTGTGAAGCTGAATATGACAAGGTCGGTGACGGGACAGGTTCAGTGTGAAGCTGAATATGACAAGGTCAGTGACGGGACAGGTTCAGTGTGAAGCTGAATATGAGATGACAAGGTCAGTGACGGGACAGGTTCAGCGTGAAGCTGAATATGAGATGACATGTCAGTGACGGGACAGGTTCAGTGTGAAGCTGAATATGACAAGGTCAGTGACGGGACAGGTTCAGTGTGAAGCTGAAGATGACAAGGTCAGTGACGGGACAGGTTCAGTGTGAAGCTGAATATGAGATGACATGTCAGTGACGGGACAGGTTCAGTGTGAAGCTGAATATGAGATGACAAGGTCAGTGACGGGACAGGTTCAGTGTGAAGCTGAATATGACAAGGTCAGTGACGGGACAGGTTCAGTGTGAAGCTGAATATGAGATGACATGTCAGTGACGGGACAGGTTCAGTGTGAAGCTGAATATGACAAGGTCATTGACGGGACAGGTTCAGTGTGAAGCTGAATATGACAAGGCAGTGACGGGACAGGTTCAGTGTGAAGCTGAAAATGACAAGGTCAGTGACGGGACAGGTTCAGTGTGAAGCTGAATATGACAAGGTCAGTGACGGGACAGGTTCAGTGTGAAGCTGAATATGAGATGACATGTCAGTGACGGACAGGTTCAGTGTGAAGCTGAATATGACAAGGTCAGTGACGGGACAGGTTCAGTGTGAAGCTGAAGATGACAAGGTCAGTGACGGGACAGGTGCAGTGTGAAGCTGAATATGATATGACAAGGTCAGTGACGGGACAGGTGCAGTGTGAAGCTGAATATGAGATGACAAGGTCAGTGACGGGACAGGTTCAGTGTGAAGCTGAATATGAGATGACAAGGTCAGTGACGGGACAGGTTCAGTGTGAAGCTGAATATGACAAGGTCAGTGACGGGACAGGTTCAGTGTGAAGCTGAATATGACAAGGTCAGTGACGGGACAGGTTCAGTGTGAAGCTGAATATGACAAGGTCAGTGACGGGACAGGTTCAGTGTGAAGCTGAATATGACAAGGTCAGTGACGGGACAGATTCAGTGTGAAGCTGAATATGACAAGGTCAGTGACGGGACAGGTTCCGTGTGAAGCTGAATATGACAAGGTCAGTGACGGGACAGGTTCAATGTGAAGCTGAATATGACAAGGTCAGTGACGGGACAGGTTCAGTGTGAAGCTGAATATGACAAGGTCAGTGACGGGACAGGTTCAGTGTGAAGCTGAATATGACAAGGTCAGTGATGGGACAGGTTCAGTGTGAAGCTGAATATGACAAGGTCAGTAACGGGACAGGTTCAGTGTGAAGCTGAATATGACAAGGTCAGTGACGGGACAGGTTCAGTGTGAAGCTGAATATGACAAGGTCAGTGACGGGACAGGTTCCGTGTGAAGCTGAATATGACAAGGTCAGTGACGGGACAGGTTCAGTGTGAAGCTGAATATGACAAGGTCAGTGACGGGACAGGTTCAGTGTGAAGCTGAATATGACAAGGTCAGTGACGGGACAGGTTCAGTGTGAAGCTGAATATGACAAGGTCAGTGATGGGACAGGTTCAGTGTGAAGCTGAATATGACAAGGTCAGTGACGGGACAGGTTCAGTGTGAAGCTGAATATGACAAGGTCAGTGACGGGACAGGTTCAGTGTGAAGCTGAATATGAGATGACAAGGTCAGTGACGGGACAGGTTCAGTGTGAAGCTGAATATGACAAGGTCAGTGACGGGACAGGTTCAGTGTGAAGCTGAATATGAGATGACAAGGTCAGTGACGTGACAGGTTCAGTGTGAAGCTGAATATGACAAGGTCAGTGATGGGACAGGTTCAGTGTGAAGCTGAATATGACAAGGTCAGTGACGGGACAGGTTCAGTGTGAAGCTGAATATGACAAGGTCGGTGACGGGACAGGTTCAGTGTGAAGCTGAATATGAGATGACAAGGTCAGTGACGGGACAGGTTCAGTGTGAAGCTGAATATGACAAGGTCAGTGACGGGACAGGTTCAGTGTGAAGCTGAATATGAGATGGCATGTCAGTGACGGGACAGGTTCAGTGTGAAGCTGAATATGACAAGGTCAGTGACGGGACAGGTTCAGTGTGAAGCTGAATATGACAAAGTCAGTGACGGGACAGGTTCAGTGTGAAGCTGAAGATGACAAGGTCAGTGACGGGACAGGTTCAGTGTGAAGCTGAATATGACAAGGTCAGTGACGGGACAGTGAAGCTGAATATGACAAGGTCAGTGACGGGACAGGTTCAGTGTGAAGCTGAATATGACAAGGTCAGTGACGGGACAGGTTCAGTGTGAAGCTGAATATGACAAGGTCAGCGACGGGACAGGTTCAGTGTGAAGCTGAATATGACAAGGTCAGTGACGGGACAGGTTCAGTGTGAAGCTGAATATGACAAGGTCAGTGACGGGACAGGTTCAGTGTGAAGCTGAATATGACAAGGTCAGTGACTGGACAGGTTCGGTGTGAAGCTGAATATGACAAGGTCGGTGACGGGACAGGTTCAGTGTGAAGCTGAATATGACAAGGTCAGTGACGGGACAGGTTCAGTGTGAAGCTGAATATGAGATGACAAGGTCAGTGACGGGACAGGTTCAGTGTGAAGCTGAATATGACAAGGTCAGTGACGGGACAGGTTCAGTGTGAAGCTGAAGATGACAAGGTCATTGACGGGACAGGTTCAGTGTGAAGCTGAATATGACAAGGTCAGTGACGGGACAGGTTCAGTGTGAAGCTGAATATGAGATGACATGTCAGTGACGGACAGGTTCAGTGTGAAGCTGAATATGACAAGGTCAGTGACGGGACAGGTTCAGTGTGAAGCTGAAGATGACAAGGTCAGTGACGGGACAGGTGCAGTGTGAAGCTGAATATGAGATGACAAGGTCAGTGACGGGACAGGTGCAGTGTGAAGCTGAATATGAGATGACAAGGTCAGTGACGGGACAGGTTCAGTGTGAAGCTGAATATGAGATGACAAGGTCAGTGACGGGACAGGTTCAGTGTGAAGCTGAATATGACAAGGTCAGTGACGGGACAGGTTCAGTGTGAAGCTGAATATGACAAGGTCAGTGACGGGACAGGTTCAGTGTGAAGCTGAATATGACAAGGTCAGTGACGGGACAGGTTCAGTGTGAAGCTGAATATGACAAGGTCAGTGACGGGACAGGTTCCGTGTGAAGCTGAATACGACAAGGTCAGTGACGGGACAGGTTCAGTGTGAAGCTGAATATGACAAGGTCAGTGACGGGACAGGTTCAGTGTGAAGCTGAATATGACAAGGTCAGTGACGGGACAGGTTCAGTGTGAAGCTGAATATGACAAGGTCAGTGATGGGACAGGTTCAGTGTGAAGCTGAATATGACAAGGTCAGTGACGGGACAGGTTCAGTGTGAAGCTGAATATGACAAGGTCAGTGACGGGACAGGTTCAGTGTGAAGCTGAATATGATATGACAAGGTCAGTGACGGGACAGGTTCAGTGTGAAGCTGAATATGACAAGGTCAGTGACGGGACAGGTTCAGTTTGAAGATGAATATGAGATGACAAGGTCAGTGACGGGACAGGTTCAGTGTGAAGCTGAATATGAGATGACAAGGTCAGTGACGGGACAGGTTCAGTTTGAAGATGAATATGAGATGACAAGGTCAGTGACGGGACAGGTTCAGTGTGAAGCTGAATATGAGTTGACAAGGTCAGTGACGGTACAGGTTCAGTGTGAAGCTGAAGATGACAAGGTCAGTGACGGGACAGGTTCAGTGTGAAGCTGAATATGAGATGACATGTCAGTGACGGGACAGGTTCAGTGTGAAGCTGAATATGAGATGACAAGGTCAGTGACGGGACAGGTTCAGTGTGAAGCTGAATATGAGATGACATGTCAGTGACGGGACAGGTTCAGTGTGAAGCTGAATATGACAAGGTCAGTGACGTGACAGGTTCGGTGTGAAGCTGAAGATGACAAGGTCAGTGACGGGACAGGTTCAGTGTGAAGCTGAATATGACAAGGTCAGTGACGGGACAGGTTCAGTGTGATGCTGAATATGAGATGACATGTCAGTGACGGACAGGTTCAGTGTGAAGCTGAATATGACAAGGTCAGTGACGGGACAGGTTCAGTGTGAAGCTGAATATGACAAGGCAGTGACGGGACAGGTTCAGTGTGAAGCTGAAGATGACAAGGTCAGTGACGGGACAGGTTCAGTGTGAAGCTGAATATGACAAGGTCAGTGACGGGACAGGTTCAGTGTGATGCTGAATATGAGATGACATGTCAGTGACGGACAGGTTCAGTGTGAAGCTGAATATGACAAGGTCAGTGACGGGACAGGTTCAGTGTGAAGCTGAAGATGACAAGGTCAGTGACGGGACAGGTGCAGTGTGAAGCTGAATATGAGATGACAAGGTCAGTGACGGGACAGGTGCAGTGTGAAGCTGAATATGAGATGACAAGGTCAGTGACGGGACAGGTTCAGTGTGTAGCTGAATATGAGATGACAAGGTCAGTGACGGGACAGGTTCAGTGTGAAGCTGAATATGACAAGGTCAGTGACGGGACAGGTTCAGTGTGAAGCTGAATATGACAAGGTCAGTGACGGGACAGGTTCAGTGTGAAGCTGAATATGACAAGGTCAGTGACGGGACAGGTTCAGTGTGAAGCTGAATATGACAAGGTCAGTGACGGGACAGGTTCCGTGTGAAGCTGAATATGACAAGGTCAGTGACGGGACAGGTTCAGTGTGAAGCTGAATATGACAAGGTCAGTGGCGGGACAGGTTCAGTGTGAAGCTGAATATGACAAGGTCAGTTACGGGACAGGTTGAGTGACGGGACAGGTTGATCAATGTCTATTTCAAGCGATTCCGTTTTACTTTCGCTAAAATCGCTTTGGCCATGATTCATGAATTAAGGGTTTCCTTAGGTAAAATCGTTTCTTTGAGCATGCATAACTAAAGCAAAGCTAAGTGGCAATTTGTTACCTAATGAAAGTCAATAGACATGCTCAGTAATTGTTTATTTAGGTGGAGACCTACACTGATGTTGGCTAATGGCGATGCGATGTTATGTTGATTGTACCATACATTCCATAATATCCTCACATCTGTCAACACATTTACCGCTGTTTCTTGTACCATACATTCCATAATATCCTCACATCTGTCAACACATTTACCGCTGTTTCTTGTACCATACATTCCATAATATCCTCACATCTGTCAACACATTTACCGCTGTTTCTTGTACCATACATTCCATAATATCCTCACATCTGTCAACACATTTACCGCTGTTTCTTGTACCATACATTCCATAATATCCTCACATCTGTCAACACATTTACCGCTGTTTCTTGTACCATACATTCCATAATATCCTCACATCTGTCAACACATTTATTTCCCTGTGTATCATATTGCACAACAGCAGCTTGCAATATCCTCATGCATCATAATTATAGCCAATATGTATGTCTAGATTATATTGTTTGTTTCCTTTCGTTATAGTTTGACATTTTTGAACTGGCGCGATTTTGCAGCATGGTTCAGTTTTTCAACCAAATTCATGAAATAATTTGAAGTTTAATATCAAAATAGCTATCCTAAATATGCCTGTGTAATATATTTACTATGGCTATTCGTGCCCTTCGAGTCATCTTTACCATACGTATGTGTGATCAGGCATATTTTGATGCAGTGGACTCCAATCGGAATCAGTGGAATCGAATTCGGAATCAAGCTTTTTAGGTGCCCGGAGCGCAACTTTTTGTATGTAGCCCCCCCCCCCCCTGACTGAAATCCTGGATCCGCGCCAGTACTATGTCACGAGAAGAAATAGCAATGCCAAACAAAAACAATATATTTGATGAGGCTTTTATGTCTCTCTAGGCAATTCATTGCGATACATTCCCCTTTTCCTCGCCGGGTAATGGCATCGGCATCAGAGATACACTGATCATCGTTTCGAGCGGCGGTAGGCCGGGGCGGGGCATCAGAGATACACTGATCATCGTTTCGATCGGCGGTAGGCCGGGGTGGCCGCACCTAATCACCGGAGGTTGAACTTGGCGCACATATAACATAACAAATATTGGTATGATTGCAGTTTTTCAGCGGCATCCAACAGAGCGCTTGATTTGTGACAAATTACATATTCTAAGTTTTGCAATCGACAGATAAACAAAGTAACTAAGCGCGATCTAAGCTGCAGGCACGCGCGCACTAATGTTGTGTACGGCGGCCGGGCGGCCGCGTCCCCCGCCTTCTACGTCACAGCGACTCCGGGGTCGCGGCAACTAAATTATTGTTGTCACCACTTTTTCGGACGGACTGTTCTTCCTGGTTTATACAGCCTTGGACCAGGTGTATGGTTTTGTCCTACTCTAACATAAGTTTGCGTTGATATAGTTAACCCGCGCCGTGCGGGGGGGCGCCTAGGCGCCCCCTAAGGTTTTTCGAGGATAGCGGAAAAACGGCGGCGCGCAGCGCCGTTCCGCAGCACTACAACCAGCAACCACCGGACCTGACACGGCTCCCGGTACCCGTGTTCAGCAGACACCTCAGGCGCCACCTGTACCGGGACCTGGGCTGAGAACCTGTTTTGCCAGGGTTGAGCTTTTGTCTCTTCTTATATCTTATACGACAGGCATGTATGGAATGTGTGCGTGTGTGTCTGTTTGTGAGCATGTTTTGGACCACCCTCCTCGTATGTTTTATCTTTTTGACGAGAGGCCGTAAGAGCCACAAGTTTATTGTGGATGGTTTCAATATATGTTTATGTATATGTCTATGTCTATGCCAGAGACATAACATATCTAGCTGGAGACATATTTACTCTCAACGACCAACGCGGAGACCATTTATATTTTTCAGGCAAGCCCATCCACTGAAATATCTCGAAATGGAGAACGTGCGGGTTTCTGAGGGAAGAACATTTAGCAAAAGTTCTAAAACGTGTTCCTGAGTGTGGTCACCGCTGCCGCCCGCGTCGGCCGCGAAGGCAATTTACCGCCGTATAAGATGCCAATACCACCCTTATTCACCAGGCGCGGAGCCAATAAAGTCGTCCCCGTGGCAACCGGACGACCGGCCGGCGATATCCACGGGACACGGATACCCGCACTCTCCTCTCCCGGGACACGGATAGCCGAACTCTCCTCTCCCGGGACACGGATACCCGAACTCTCCTCTCCCGGGACACGGATACCCGAACTCTCCTCTCCCGAAACATATTCACATAACGAGCCTGCAGCCACACAGTGTAAACTCTGTGGTTGCAGGTTCGTTAGGTGAACATGTTTCGGGAGAGTTTGGTGCTGTTCGTATAATATTGTTTGGTATTGATGTTTTTTAATTGGCTCCCTTTGTATTGTGATTTATATTATGATTCTCTATAATTAGATGGGAAATCCTCATTATATAACCTAACCACCTTATATAATGTTTTTTTACCACCTTGAGGATAACATTCTTAAAATGAGACATATTTACGAAAGCTGTATTATACAACAGTTTCGTTTAATCAAATTAATTTTTAATTCCTTTAGGATCTTCCTTCAGTCTGTTTACACTGAGGAAGGATCCTGAACGGACATATTATGGTGACAGCATCTTAAAATAGCCCCCAAAAATCACAGCTTAATACATTCCGTTCGTAATTTCTGCACAGTCTGTCTTCTATCCAAATGTGTACTGATTATATTTGTGATATTATTCATTCATTATTTTATTTACATTCTGCTTTGGGTTTCTTAGAAGGAACAAGTTAAGTTGGAACAAGTATAAGTTTGAGAAAAAAATGTATGACTTTGTGTTCAGGTGATTCGAACAAACAGCAATGCAGCGTTAGTCGCAAAACAAGGAACTCTCCAGTCGAGTTTCACTTTCGTCTGATATTTTTCTGTTAATATAAAGGTAAAACGTTGGCGTTATGTTGGCGTCATTGTTTTACAGTCTATATAAGAGTAGACTTCAATGAAATATAAGTGTTTGTATGCTACCTAAGGCCGAAAATGACATGACTATTCAACCGATAGGTAAAACATAGACCATGAGAATGAATTACTGTTCTTCATATCGTACGTGCTTTGTTTCTCCACCAAACTCGTCGGAATGTGCCGGTGTAAAATGCTGTGTGAATGCTGTGTTTATTGGGCTGGAAACGCGAAATAATTACTAACGGAGTTATTATTACGTTTTCCGCATACCTTCTCGGTGGCTGCATCAATGTTGGCACAATAGCTACCTTCTTATAAAGCGATGAGACTGGGGGCGCTCTTTGGGGGCGGCTGTTTATGATAATGCAAATGGGAAGGAACAAGAGCACAAGGCAAGCAATAAGAGTGGTATGTTTTGGGTCACTTTATATGTAATATGCAAAAGTTATCTATAAATCGCATACCTAAAGTACATTGTCTCTATAAATCACATCGCATTCACGATGATATTTACACACTTTACTCTGATCTCTGGCCTATTTTTTCACCAAAGGGTCTCACGAACTATCACCAGGTTCTTAATTTCGCATATGGTCTCGGAATCCTCATCACCTGTTCACGCACGCTCTGGATAACCGTATATGACGTCACCGTCGAACGTCACCCGTATGACGTCACCGTATGACGTCACCGTCTGGCGTCACCATATGACGTCACCGTCTGACGTCACCGTCTGACGTCACCGTATGACGTCACCGTCTGCCGTCACCGTCTGACGTCACCATATGACGTCACTGTCTGACATCACCATATGACGTCACACCTGCTCCGCTCCCCAGAACGTGCCGAAGACGGTGCCTTCCGGGGCTCAGTGTGTTCTCCAAGGCGCCTCCGCCGGAAGCGGAGTACGAGGCACCATATTGTTTCGGAGATCTGGGGATGCGATCAGTGTAACTGGCACGGTAACAGGTGAGGGGGATGGGATCAGTGTAACCGGCACGGTAGCAGGTGAGGGGGATGCGATCAGTGTAACCGGCACGGTAACAGGTGAGGGGGATGAGATCAGTGTAACTGGCACGGTAACATGTGAGGGGGATGCGATCACTGTAACCGGCACGGCAGCAGGTGAGGGGGATGAGATCAGTGCAACCGGCACGGTAACAGGTGAGGGGGATGAGATCAGTGTAACTGGCACGGTAGCAGGTGAGGGGGATGCGATCAGTGTAACCGGCACGGTAACAGGTGAGGGGGATGAGATCAGTGTAACCGGCACGGTAACAGGTGAGGAGGATGCGATCAGTGTAACTGGCACGGTAACAGGTGAGGGGGATGCGATCAGTGTAACTGGCACGGTAGCAGGTGAGGGGGATGCGATCAGTGTAACCGGCACGGTAACAGGTGAGGGGGATGAGATCAGTGTAACTAGCACGGTAGCAGGTGAGGGGGATGAGATCAGTGTAACTGGCACGGTAACAGGTGAGGGGGATGAGATCAGTGTAACTGACACGGTAACAGGTGAGGGGGATGAGATCAGTGTAACTGGTACGGCAACAGGTGAGGGGATGAGATCAGTGTAACCGGCACGGTAACAGGTGAGGGGGATGCGATCAGTGTAACTGGCACGGTAACAGGTGAGGGGGATGAGATCAGTGTAACCGGCACGGTAGCAGGTGAGGGGGATGCGATCAGTTGTAACTGGCACGGTAGCAGGTGAGTGGCAGTGTTCGTCACGGGCCCACCAACCCCCAGCCCAGCCTGGCGCAGGCCCATGAACACCAAGCCCAGGCCCGGACCAGGCCCGTTCAAATTTATAATATTGAGGCCCAGGCCCGGTCCGGCCCGTTCAGATTAAGCATATAAATATTTTCGCAAAATTTGAAACCACTATCCTAGCATATTTACTTGTATACTATACATGTGAAACAATGAACCAACTATGCTAACCAAAAACAAACAAAAAGCCACAGCCACCGTGTGTTGCTGTGGAAGTGAACTGCTGGTTGAAATATTTTTTCAGCTCTGACCTGAGCTTCAACATTATCAGCCCAGGCCCGTCCAGAGCCCGGTGATTTCCTTAAAGTTGAGGCCCAGCCCAGGCCCAGCCCAGGCCCAGCCCAGGCCCAGCCCAGGCCCAGCCCAGGCCCAGCCCAGGCCCAGCCCAGGCCCAGCCCAGGCCCAGCCCAGGCCCAGCCCAGGCCCAGCCCAGGCCCAGCCCAGGCCCAGCCCAGGCCCAGCCCAGGCCCAGCCCAGGCCCAGCCCAGGCCCAGCCCAGGCCCAGCCCAGGCCCAGCCCAGGCCCAGCCCAGGCCCAGCCCAGGCCCAGCCCAGGCCCAGCCCAGGCCCAGCCCAGGCCCAGCCCAGGCCCAGCCCAGGCCCAGCCCAGGCCCAGCCCAGGCCCATGGTCCATAGGGCCAGCCCAGCCCGTGACGAACTCTGGTGAGTGGAGATGGGATCAGGTCTAGTAAGTTGACGAGAAACCTCACGTCCGCTTCGCGCCCGCTCGGTAACAAATTTACATCTGACCCGGCCCGACACGGCCCGACACGGCCGCACAGACGCTTTTCGGAAGCCAATAACTTAGCAGCCACTGCTCCGATTGAGATCGGGTTTTCACCATTGGATAGGTCCAACAAATACATTTTGTTTTTAGTATGGTTAGTTTTGATAGGGGTGGTCCCACAGCGCGTGGCAAACGCAAACGTCGAAATGAACCAAAATCGTTATTGATCAAAAACGGCTTTATTGATCTAAGCATTAGTTTATACGACCAGTAAAACGCCTTTTTGGGCGATGACTGAGCGGACGTGCACTGGTAAAGCTTAACACAGGTTTGAAATATCAAACGGTATGGGAGCACACGTGGTAGTAACACGTAGTCCTTTTAGTCTTTTTAGTCCTCCATAAAAAAGTGCCAGGCTTCCATGCATGCCAACATAAGTATTAAATTTTTATTCAATTGTGCATGATCTCCTTTCTCGATTCCGTCAAAAGGGAGTACGTCCTCAGCGCTGCATGCTTCAGCGTATACAAAACGCATGCTTAGATAAATCAAGCAATTTTCTATCAAGACTGATTTGGTTCATTTCGACGTCTGCAGGTGCCACGCGCTGTGGTACCAACCATATCAGAACACACCATAACAAAATACAAATTGATTTGATGGTCCTATCCAATGGGGAAAACCCGATCTCAATCGGAGCAGTGGTTGCAAAGTTATTAGCTTCCGAAAAGCGTCTGAATGGCCGGGTCGGGCCGGTTGGGGCCGGGTACCAGAAACCTGCGCCCGCTCAGTATTGAAGCATGCAGCGCTCAGGACGTACTCCCTTTTGTCGGATTCGAGAAAGGAGATCATGAACAATTTAATAGGTCAGTAAAACTCCTTTGCCACACCGCGCCCGCTCGGTCCTCGCCCAAAATGGCGTTTTACTGGTATAGTTTTATAGATTGCTTATTGTATTGACTTATCATTTTGATTTATTCATGCCACTCTACAACGGATCATTTGTCCAATTGCAGGGAGTATCGGCCGGTCACATTGGCGCCGCTCTTAGGCTGCGGATAAATCGGGAGCCCATCCCGAACTTGTCGCCCATGGATTCGAACCCGGGACCTCCAACACGGCATGCTAGCGAGTTACCGCCGAGCTAACCGGTCTGCAAATTAAAAGTGAAATTAGTTATTTACCTTTCCTGTTGCTAACGTCACGGTTCTGATGTTAATTTCCTGGACGCAATAAGATGCATCGTCCAATGACCCAAACAAACCAGAGCGCGTCCGGCCATCCGATCTGAACCTGCAGAGCCAAACTGTAGAGCCAAACTGTAGAGCCAAACTGTAGAGCCCAACTGTAGAGCCCAACTGTAGAGCCCAACTGTAGAGCCCAACTGTAGAGACAAACTGTAGAGCCCAACTGTAGAGCCCAACTGTAGAGCCCAACTGTAGAGCAAAACTGTAGAGCCAAACTGTAGAGCCAAACTGTAGAGCCAAACTGTAGAGTCAAACTGTAGAGCCAAACTGTAGAGCCAAACTTTAGAACCAAACTGTAGAGCCAAACTGTAGAGCCAAACTGTAGAGTAAACTGTAGAGCCAAACTGTAGAGCAAAACTGTAGAGCGAAACTGTAGAGCGAAACTGTAGAGCCAAACTGTAGAGCCAAACTGTAGAGCCAAACTGTAGAGCCAAACTGTAGAGCCAAACTGTAGAGCCAAACTGTAGAGCCAAACTGTAGAGCCAAACTGTAGAGCCAAACTGTAGAGCCAAACTGTAGAGCCAAACTGTAGAGCCAAACTGTAGAGCCAAACGGTAGAGCCAAACTGCAAACGCATCTACCCGCTCTTCTGCGTGAGTTTAATAAAAACTTCGCAAATTGGCATTACCTCCACTTACTGTCGTTTTCAGTCCAATTTACTCCAGTCACAATACGTAATCAGCATAATTGTGTTATCATTGTGAACCAGGCAACATTTTCAGATCCCATAACTGTTATCTCATTAACTTTATTAGATGACACAGACAATAAACAACTCTCAAGGAAAACCAATGTCGTTTGCAATGCCAATATTCCTGAGAGTCGTGCTTCCGAGCAGAAAACTGCAAAATTTATGTTATCGACTTGAGGCCTTAGCATACGCCTGAATCACGTTTGATCTACATGTTCCGATAAACATTAGTATTTCACCCATTTGTATTGGTATGCGTAACGCGAAACATTTCTACTGGTATGCGTAACGCGAAACATTTCTACTGGTATGCGTAACGCGAAACATTTCTACTGGTATGCGTAACGCGAAACATTTCTACTGGTATGCGTAACGCGAAACATTTCTACTGGTATGCGTATTCAAGTGACAATTAACTTATACAAGTATTAATTCAGCAAGCACATCCTAATTGTCTATTTTAAAGCAGTTTGCTATAAGATATGTAGCATGCCCAGTCATATATCACTTTATCATATTAATTATTCCGGTATGATTAGTAAATCAGTATACCGAGCCTGGCTTGGATGAAAATAGTCATTCATTTAACCTAAATAGACAACCATAGTAGCAACTGCATTGCTCTTATTTAAAGCTGACTAGCGTGTTCAATATTTTCCTTGGACCGTCTCACAATACTTTCAACACTGTCATTTCAGTCATTTGATTCTGAGGTCATAATTCAGGAAGGATTTCATCTCATATCACCGCTCAAATTAGACTGTTTTTCGACACCGTCGGTACATTTGGCTCTGTCATTCCGTTACCATAAACTCTCACGTTCCGTTACAATGGACTCTGCCGTTTCGTTACAATGGACTCTGCCGTTCCGTTACGATGGACTCTGCCGTTCCGTTACAATGGACTCTGTGCCGTTCCATTACGATGGACTCTGCCGTTCCGTTACGATGGACTCTGCCGTTCCGTTACAATGGACTCTGCCGTTCCGTTACAATGGACTCTGCCGTTCCGTTACGATGGACTATGTACCATTCCGTTACAATGGACTCTGCCGTTCCGTTACAATGGACTCTGTGCCGCCGTTCCGTTACGATGGACTCTGCCGTTCCGTTACAATGAACTCTGTGCCGTTCCGTTACGATGGACTCTGCCGTTCCGTTACAATGGGCTCTGTCATCCCGTTACAATGGACTCTGCCGTTCCGTTACAATTGACTCTGTCATTCCGTTACCATAAACTCTCACGTTCCGTTACAATGGACTCTGCCGTTCCGTTACAATGGACTCTGCCGTTCCGTTACGATGGACTCTGCCGTTCCGTTACAATGGTATCTGTGCCGTTCCGTTACGATGGACTCTGCCGTTCCGTTACAATGGACTCTGTGCCGTTCCGTTACGATGGACTCCGCCGTTCCGTTACAATGGACTCTGTCATTCCGTTACAATGGACTCTGCCGTTCCGTTACAATTGACTCTGCCATTCCGTTACCATAAACTCTCACGTTCCGTTACAATGGACTCTGCCGTTCCGTTACAATTGACTCTGCGCCGTTCCGTTACGATGGACTCTGCCGTTCCGTTACAATGGACTCTGTCATTCCGTTACCATAAACTCTCACGTTCCGTTACAATGGACTCTGTGCCGTTCCGTTACGATGGATTCTGCCGTTCCGTTACAATGGACTCTGTCATTCCGTTACAATGGACTCTGCCGTTCCGTTACAATTGACTCTGCCACTCCGTTACCATAAACTCTCACGTTCCGTTACAATGGACTATGCCGGTCCGTTACAATGGACTCTGCGCCGTTCCGTTACGATGGACTCTGTCGTTCCGTTACAATGGACTCTGTCATTTTGTTACCATAAACTCTCACGTTCCGTTACAATGGACTCTGTGCAGTTCCGTTACAATGGACTCTGCCGTTCCGTTACAATGGACTCTGCCGTTCCGTTACAATAAACTCTCACGTTCCGTTACAATGGACTCTGCCGTTCCGTTACAATTGACTCTGTGCCGTTCCGTTACAATGGACTCTGCCGTTCCGTTACAATGGACTCTGCCGTTCCGTTACAATGGACTGTGCCGTTCCGTTACAATGGACTCTGCCGTTCCGTTACGATAGACTCTGCCGTTCCGTTACAATGGACTCTGCCGTTCCGTTACAATGGACTATGCTGTTCCGTTACGATGGACTCTGCCGTTCCGTTACAATGAACTCTGCCGTTCCATTACAATTAACTCTGTGCCGTTCCGTTACAATGGACTCTGTTGTTCCGTTACAATGGACTCTGCCGTTCTGTTACAATGGACTCTGTGCCGTTCCGTTACAATGGACTCTGCCGTTCCGTTACAATGGACTTTGCCGTTCCGTTACAATGGACTCTGCCGTTCCGTTACAATGGACTCTGCCGTTCCGTTACAATGTAATATGTGCCGTTCCGTTACAATGGACTCTGCCGTTCCGTTACAATGGACTCTGCCGTTCCGTTACGATGGACTCTGCCGTTCCGTTACAATGGACTCTGCCGTTCCGTTACAATGGACTCTGCCGTTCCGTTACAATGGACTATGCCGTTCCGTTACAATGGACTCTGTCATTCCGTTACAATGGACTATGAGCCGTTCCGTTACAATGTACTCTGCCGTTCCGTTACAATGGACTCTGCCGTTCCGTTACAATGGACTCTGCCGTTCCGTTACAATGGACTCTGCCGTTCCGTTACAATGGACTCTGCCGTTCCGTTACAATGGACTCTGCTCTGTGCCGTTCCGTTACAATGGACTCTGCCGTTCCGTTACAATGGACTCTGCCGTTCCGTTACAATGGACTCTGTGCCGTTCCGTTACGATGGACTCTGCCGTTCCGTTACAATGGACTCTGCCGTTCCGTTACAATGGACTCTGCCGTTCCGTTACAATGGACTCTGCCGTTCCGTTACAATGGAATCTGCCGTTCCGTTACGATAGACTCTGTGCCGTTCCGTTACAATGGACTCTGCCGTTCCGTTACAATGGACTCTGCCGTTCCGTTACAATGGACTCTGCCGTTACGTTACAATGAACTCTGTGCCGTTCCGTTACAATAGACTCTGCCGTTCCGTTACAATGGACTCTGCCGTTCCGTTACAATGGACTCTGTGCCGTTCCGTTACAATGGACTCTGCCGTTCCGTTACAATGGACTCTGCCGTTCCGTTACAATGGACTCTGCCGTTCCGTTACAATATACTCTGCCGTTCCGTTACAATGGACTCTGTCATTCCGTTACAATGGACTCTGTGCCGTTCCGTTACAATGGACTCTGCCGTTCCGTTACAATGGACTCTGCCGTTCCGTTACAATGGACTCTGCTGTTCCGTTACAATGGACTCTGCCGTTCCGTTACAATGGACTCTGCCGTTCCGTTACAATGGACTATGCCGTTCCGTTACAATGGACTCTGTCATTCCGTTACAATGGACTATGAGCCGTTCCGTTACAATGTACTCTGCCGTTCCGTTACAATGGACTCTGCCGTTCCGTTACAATGGACTCTGCCGTTCCGTTACAATGGACTCTGCCGTTCCGTTACAATGGACTCTGCCGTTCCGTTACACTGGTCTCTGCCGTTCCGTTACAATGGACTCTGCCGTTCCGTTACAATGGACTCTGCCGTTCCGTTACAATGAACTCTGTCATTCCGTTACAATGTAATATGTGCCATTCCGTTACAATGGACTCTGCCGTTCCGTTACAATGGACTCTGTCATTCCGTTACAATGTACTCTGCCGTTCCGTTACAATGGACTCTGCCGTTCCGTTACAATGTACTCTGCCGTTCCGTTACAATGGACTCTGCCGTTCCGTTACAATGGACTCTGCCGTTCCGTTGCAATGGACTCTGCCTTTCCGTTACAATGGACTCTGCCGTTCCGTTACAATGGACTCTGCCGTTACGTTACAATGGACTCTGCCGTTCTGTTGCAATGGACTCTGCCGTTCCGTTACAATGGACTCTGCCGTTCCGTTACAATGGACTCTGCCGTTCCGTTACGATGGACTCTGCCGTTCCGTTACAATGGACTCTGCCGTTCCGTTACAATGTACTCTGCCGTTCCGTTACAATGGACTCTGCCGTTCCGTTACAATGGACTCTGCCGTTCCGTTGCAATGGACTCTGCCTTTCCGTTACAATGGACTCTGCCGTTCCGTTACAATGGACTCTGCCGTTACGTTACAATGGACTCTGCCGTTCTGTTGCAATGAACTCTGCCGTTCCGTTACAATGGACTCTGCCGTTCCGTTACAATGGACTCTGCCGTTCCGTTACGATGGACTCTGCCGTTCCGTTACAATGAACTCTGCCGTTCCGTTACAATGGACTCTGCCGTTCCGTTACAATGGACTCTGTGCCGTTCCGTTACAATGGACTCTGCCGTTCCGTTACGATGGACTCTGCCGTTCCGTTACAATGGACTCTGTGCCGTTCCGTTACAATGGACTCTGCCGTTCCGTTACAATGGACTCTGTGCCGTTCCGTTACAATGGACTCTGCCGTTCCGTTACAATGGACTCTGTGCCGTTCCGTTACAATGGACTCTGCCGTTCCGTTTTCAGGTCTGAGTGCCGGCAAGCACGGGTTTCACATCCACCAGGTGGGCAGCACAGCCGACAGCTGTAAGGCGGCCAAAGGACACTTCAACCCGCTCGGTGAGATTTGCTTACAGTTGTAGTTAGCAGGTGTGCATGATGCTGTGTTAAGCGTTGCAGCGTTTGCACTGTTTAGACCTGACCTGACCTGACCTGACCTGACCTGACCTGACCTGACCTGACCTGACCTGTCCTGACCTGACCTGACCTGACCTGACCTGACCTGACCTGACCTGACCTGACCTGACCTGACCTGACCTGACCTGTCCTGTCCTGACCTGACCTGACCTGACCTGATCTGATGTGACCTGACCTGACCTGACCTGACCTGACCTGACCTGACCTGACCTGACCTGACCTGACCTGACCTGACCTGTCCTGTCCTGGCCTGACCTGACCCGACCTGACCTGAGCTGTCCTGATCTGATGTGACCTGACCTGACCTGACCTGACCTGACCTGACCTGACCTGTCCTGGCCTGGCCTGGCCTGACCTGACCTGACCTGACCTGACCTGTCCTGGCCTGACCTGACCTGACCTGACCTGACCTGACCTGACCTGACCTGACCTGACCTGACCTGTCCTGGCCTGACCTGACCTGACCTGACCTGACCTGACCTGACCTGTCCTGACCTGACCTGACCTGACCTGACCTGACCTGACCTGTCCTGGCCTGACCTGACCTGACCTGACCTGAGCTGTCCTGATCTGATGTGACCTGATTTGAGCTGATCTGGCCTGGCCTGGCATGACCTGACCTGTGCCCTGTCCTGTCCTGACCAGACCGGACCAGACCGGACCAGATCGGACCAGATCGGACCAGATCGGACCAGATCGGACCAGATCGGACCAGACCTGACCAGACCTGACCAGACCTGACCAGACCTGACCAGACCTGACCAGACCTGACCAGACCTGACCAGACTTGCATGTGTGGTCTCACGCTGAAGAGCTTCAACGACCTGGCTGTCGTAGCCGCGCGGCCCGTCACCAACCTGGAGTATGGCTCCGTCACCAACCTGGAGTATGGCCTAGCACGCTGCACTGCTGAATTCGGTGTTTTGACTTCCTCCTCCTCCACCTGAGCATCCAGACGGAAACAAGAGCAAGGAGCACAACCAGCAGCGGCAGAACCAGGTAAAAGAGGCATTCAGGATGCGAATGGGGCTGAGAGTCGAAGAGCCGCGGGCGGAAGGCAGTGTAAACTTAAACGACGGATACAACGCCCGCCGCGCCTTCCGCTCGCCAGCCGACTTCGCAGCCAGCACCGGAGTTGAACAACAGCTGATCAACCGGATCAACACGATCCTGCAGGCCGTCAGCTGCTTCAACAAGCTGGAAACCGCCAGCCGACTTCGCAGCCTGCACCGAAGTCGACCAGCAGCTGATCAGCCGGATCAACACGATCCTGCAGGCCGTCAACTGCTTCAACAAGCTGGACACCGACGCACTCTCCAGCTACTGCCAGCAGACGGCGGAACGATATGTCGCCTTGTACAGGTGGCATCCGATGTCTGCTACGCTGCACAAGCTCCTGTCGCATTCGGCAACTGTGGTAGAAGCCTGTCACCTGTCCATCGGGATGATGTCGGATGAGGCTGCCGAAGCTTCGGAGGAGGCTGCCGAAGCTGCGAACAAGCGCCTCCGCTAGTACACGCTGAAGGACTCGCGCCTGCACCCGATTCCCGACCTCTTCGGGCCTCTTCGGGCCTCTTCGGGTATCTGATGGTGGTCAGCGGTCCGTGCATCAGCAGCCTGGGCAGCAGCGGCGCCGACGACTCGAACGTCAGCCGGCATGGCAAACTCCAGTCGGTGACCTTGGCGCTACTGGCGGAGCCGGATCCGGAGCCGAGTGGAGCCGCAGTTGGAGAGGGGAACGGCGCAGGCTCCGTCGGTGCTGACAGCGACAGCGACAGTGACGGAGCCAGCAGCAGCAGCAGCAGTAGCGCCGAGTAGGTCGTGAGGATCAGGGTAATAGAACAACGGGTAGAACAGTAAGGAATGTAACGCCCAAATGAATTAAACAAGATATAATTTGTATCTTAATTGTTTTGTCTATTATACATTAAAGGTATTGTTTGTTATCAATAACGTGTATTTCCATAGATTATATCTTTATTTATTGAATTAAACTCCAGCAAATATACCAAGTAGTGGTCGAAGTAGTGTATATTCAGGACATGTAGTAGCATTTGAAAACGGTCATATTAAATTCTATTACAAAGTAGTAGTCGAAGTAGTGTATATTTTAGTACCTGCATAGTAGTATTTGGAAGCGGTCAGCAGTCGTTCAGACATTTTTTTTAACCCCCAAGCCCATTTAACCCCTTTGCGCCCGGAATATCGAAAAATGGTAGATAGAAACGTTGTAGCTAAGGCTTGTAGCTATCTGTTCCAGAAGTCGGATTCAAAATATGTGTCATAGGTTACGAGCCAGCCTCGTCTGAAAGTCATAGATTTAACATGGAAACCCTATGGTGTAGTAGATTTTTAACGCCCAAACGCCCAAGTGCTGCCAACTATTACTGGTGGGGGCTGGTGAGGATGGGCGTGCTGAGATCCGTCTTACTGCCATGTTGTGTCAGTGACAAAAGGACATGTCTGTTCTCCTTGTCTTTTTCAATCCACTGATGGATCAGGAAACGACAAATAAACGGCAACACACTGGTTGTAAAACATTTTCAGAAACTCCTTTACCTACCATTTGATAACGGTCGTTAACACAGTTTCCATTCGATAGTTGCTACCCATTCATTAGGTACCATCATGGGTGGAACTTTAATGTAAATTGGGGTTGTAGCTACAACCCCAATTATTTGGGAATTTAACATTACGCCTATGACGCGATGTGTTACAAATGGGCTCTTAACAACTAAGTGCAACCCCAATGATTTTCAAAAAGTTACGCCTCTGGGTACCATTGATATTCACATATAGGAACCATAATAGTCTTGCACGAATCGGGCAAGGAGTAGAGACAAAGAGGGGAGGATTAGAGGCAACGGTAGGATTTGACTAATATTTTGATGTTAAAGGGAATAGTCGACCTTCGATCTGGTATAAACCAATCTGGTATAAACTAGCCATCTGGTTTAAAGGGAAAAGTCCACCTTAAAGGAAATAGTTCACCTTCGGAAATTTTTCAGAACACGATTTTATTATATTTTTTTAATAGTTTCTTTTTTCTTTTCTAAAAATCGTCCTACATCGCGCCAATTTAGGACAGTAGGTTGTAAATTATTGATTTTATGGTGTGCGTTATTGGTCTGCGCATGCTCCATGGCAGTGCTGGCACTTTCAGACGGTACGGTACATCATATATGCGCCGTATTCCTTCGCCAAAAAGTCAAATATCTTCGGCTGGAGAGTCTTTTCAGCCAAGAAAAGTTCCAGATAAGGATTTCTCAACACGGGCTACAAAACTGCTATTTCAGTTCAAAACCCATGTTGAAGGTGCACTATTTCCTTTAACATGGGGTTTTGAACTGAGATAGCAGAATTGTAGCTTGGATATAGAAATCATATGCTCCACGGTTCGTTTATCCCACAACACTACCTCAACGACTCTAGAGCAGATTTTCGAACGACCCGCCATAGTTTATACCAGATGGCTGGTTTATACCAGATTGGTTTATAACAGACCAAGGTGGAGTATTTTCATGGTGTGCCATACCCGCACTAGCATTCGAGGTTTAGTTCAAGCCTCCACCCAAACCTCAAAACCTCCTCGAACCACCTCGAGCACCCGGGCGGAGCTCGTCGCGCTTATAGCCGCGCTGGCAGCGTTTCAAGAGCAGCGACACAGCCGCGGAGCCCCCGTGGTCGCGTGCCTCGACTTACAGGCGGCGCCGCTCACGTTGGAAGGCGGCCCTGCGGCTCAGACCGCGGAGATGGGTGCGGAGATATGGGAGCTGCTCGGCTCGCTGTCCCGCCGCAGGACAGCGAGCTGCAGTTGGATGCGATGCGCCGCGGCGCATCGCATCCAACTGCAGTGGGTGCCGGCGCACTGCGGGCTGACGGGGAACGAACGGGCAGACGCCCTCGCCAAGGAGGCCTCAGCCCTGGACCAGACCGAAGCGCTCATCGACATCAAGAGCATCACCCGCGCCGCTGCCAGAGCGGCCCGCCGATCGTGGCCCGGCGGCTGGTATCAGCGCATCTTCAAGGACCGCCTCCCGGGCCCGGTCCGCGGCGACAGCCGCGAGGCCGCCGTGGACATCCACCAACTCCGAGCCGGACACTGGAGCGGCTCCGAACAGTACCCATCGCATCGGACGCCGCCCGACCGACTCGTACCCGGGATGCAACGACGCCGGGTGCCCAGCGGCCCGGTGTCGGGTATGCGACGAGGAGCCGGACACGCCTCAGCATATCCTGCTGAAGTGTCCCTGCCTGTGCGGGGCCCGCCTCCTATCGCTGGGAAACATATATGGACGACCGGAAGACGTGCAGCGGGACGACGTGGTGGCGGCCTTGGCTGCCGGCTACCGGTCCTACCAGAGCCGTACGGCTACGCCCCGGTCATAGCCGGGGCCGGAGGGACCAACAACAACAACAAGAGGTTTAGTTCAATCAGTTGCCAATAGGTGGAAGCACCGTCGCAGTGTTTCACGAAAATAAAACCCCTTAAATATTAACTATTTGGTTTTCAAATAAGGGAAATGATGTTAAATTTGATGAGATGTCCCTTACTCATCGCGTTCGAGACTGTGATTCGTCGTTAATTGACAAAACCATTGTTTAAGCTAATATAAGAACCAGCTAATATAAGTTCAGTTGTAAGCGAAGCGTTTAGTAACCTTGAGCGAAGCATTGCATGCAATCAGCCTGGCAAAGCGACCACGGTATCGAAGGTGGATGGCTCACATTTAGTTGGTATGGTAATATAAGTGTTTCCTCTCAAGAGGCAAAGTTCATTTTTGATATCATCCTTACTTTTTAAAGGGAGATAATCACCCTTTGATTTTGTTAGCACCAACTTATTTGGTTACCGTTATTGTATTAAAATGTTGTGATCTAAATTTAAGAATTAAATACATTTATTCCCTAATTCAAAGTTGGAATTTTGGAAACAAATTAATGATGGATATTTTCCCTCCACTATTGGAAAGCGCAA
>JAXIVJ010002616.1:100000-106462 GCA_036785665.1 Chirona hameri | reverse complement strand
TGATGATGATGATGATGATGATGATGATGATGATGATGATGATGATGATGATGATGATGATGATGATGATGATGATGATGATGATGATGATGATGATGATGATGATGACGATGATGATGTTGCTAATGATGATGTTGCTGATGATGATGTTGCTGATGATGATGTTGTTGATGATGTTGCTGATGATGTTGCTGATGATGTTGCTGATGATGTTGCTGATGATGTTGATGATGATGTTGATGATGATGTTGATGATGATGTTGATGATGATGTTGATGATGATGTTGCTGATGATGTTGCTGATGATGTTGCTGATGATGTTGATGATGATGTTGCTGATGATGTTGCTGGTGATGTTGCTGATGATGTTGCTGATGATGTTGCTGATGATGACGTGAGACGGTGTGGTATGCCCGGAGGCGGTGTTGTATGCCCGGAGGCGGTGTTGTATGCCCGGAGGCGGTGTGGTATGCCCGGAGGCGGTGTTGTATGCCCGGAGGCGGTGTTGTATGCCCGGAGGCGGTGTGGTATGCCCGGAGGCGGTGTAGTATGCCCGGAGGCGGTGTTGTATGCCCGGAGGCGGTGTGGTATGCCCGGAGGCGGTGTAGTATGCCCGGAGGCGGTGTTGTATGCCCGGAGGCGGTGTGGTATGCCCGGAGGCGGTGTAGTATGCCCGGAGGCGGTGTTGTATGCCCGGAGGCGGTGTGGTATGCCCGGAGGCGGTGTAGTATGCCCGGAGGCGGTGTTGTATGCCCGGAGGCGGTGTGGTATGCCCGGAGGCGGTACAACACCGCCTCCGGGCATGATGATGTTGCTGATGATGTTGCTGATGATGTTGATGATGATGTTGCTGGTGATGTTGCGGATGATGTTGCTGATGATGTTGATGATGATGTTGCTGGTGATGTTGCTGATGATGTTGCTGATGATGTTGCTGATGATGTTGCTGATGATGACGTGAGACGGTGTGGTATGCCCGGAGGCGGTGTTGTATGCCCGGAGGCGGTGTTGTATGCCCGGAGGCGGTGTGGTATGCCCGGAGGCGGTGTAGTATGCCCGGAGGCGGTGTTGTATGCCCGGAGGCGGTGTGGTATGCCCGGAGGCGGTGTAGTATGCCCGGAGGCGGTGTTGTATGCCCGGAGGCGGTGTGGTATGCCCGGAGGCGGTGTAGTTTGCCCGGAGGCGGTGTTGTATGCCCGGAGGCGGTGTGGTATGCCCGGAGGCGGTGTAGTATGCCCGGAGGCGGTGTTGTATGCCCGGAGGCGGTGTGGTATGCCCGGAGGCGGTACAACACCGCCTCCGGGCATGATGATGATGATAATGATGATGATGATGATGATGATGATGATGATGATGATGATGATGATGATGATGATGATGATGATGATGATGATGATGATGATGATGATGATGATGATGATGATGATGATGATGATGATGATGATGATGATGATGATGATGATGATGATGATGATGATGATGATGATGATGATGATGATGATGATGATGATGATGATGATGATGATGATGATGATGATGATGATGATGATGATGATGATGATGATGATGATGATGATGATGATGATGATGAAGATGATGATGATGATGATGATGATGTTGCTGATGATGATGTTGCTGATGATGATGTTGCTGATGATGATGTTGTTGATGATGTTGCTCATGATGTTGATGATGATGTTGCTGATTATGTTGCTGATGATGTTGATGATGATGTTGATGATGATGTTGATGATGATGTTGATGATGATGTTGATGATGATGTTGATGATGATGTTGATGTTGATGTTGATGATGATGTTGATGATGATGTTGATGATGATGTTCATGATGATGTTGATGTTGATGATGATGTTGATGATGATGTTGATGATGATGTTGATGATGATATTGATGATGATGTTGCTGATGATGTTGCTGATGATGTTGCTGATGATGTTGCTGATGATGTTGCTGATGATGTTGCTGGTGATGTTGCTGATGATGTTGCTGATGATGTTGCTGATGATGACGTGAGACGGTGTGGTATGCCCGGAGGCGGTGTTGTATGCCCGGAGGCGGTGTTGTATGCCCGGAGGCGGTGTGGTATGCCCGGAGGCGGTGTTGTATGCCCGGAGGCGGTGTTGTATGCCCGGAGGCGGTGTGGTATGCCCGGAGGCGGTGTTGTATGCCCGGAGGCGGTGTTGTATGCCCTGAGGCGGTCTGGTATGCTCGGAGGCGGTGTAGTATGCCCGGAGGCGGTGTTGTATGCTCGGAGGCGGTGTGGTATGCCCGGAGGCGGTGCAGTATGCCCGGAGGCGGTGTTGTATGCCCGGAGGCGGTGTGGTATGCCCGGAGGCGGTGTAGTATGCCCGGAGGCGGTGTTGTATGCCCGGAGGCGGTGTGGTATGCCCGGAGACGGTGTAGTATGCCCGGAGGCGGTGTTGTATGCCCGGAGGCGGTGTGGTATGCCCGGAGGCGGTGTAGTATGCCCGGAGGCGGTGTTGTATGCCCGGAGGCGGTGTGGTATGCCCGGAGGCGGTACAACACCGCCTCCGGGCATGATGATGATATGATGATGATGATGATGATGATGATGATGATGATGATGATGATGATGAATGATGATGATGATGATGATGATGATGATGATGATGATGATGATGATGATGATGATGATGATGATGATGATGATGATGATGATGATGATGATGTTGCTGATGATGATGTTGCTGATGATGATGTTGCTGATGATGATGTTGTTGATGATGTTGCTGATGATGTTGCTGATGATGTTGCTGATGATGTTGCTGATGATGTTGATGATGATGTTGATGATGATGTTGATGATGATGTGATGATGATGTTGATGATGATGTTGCTGATGATGTTGCTGATGATGTTGCTGATGATGTTGCTGATGATGTTGCTGATGATGTTGCTGGTGATGTTGCTGATGATGTTGCTGATGATGTTGCTGATGATGACGTGAGACGGTGTGGTATGCCCGGAGGCGGTGTTGTATGCCCGGAGGCGGTGTTGTATGCCCGGAGGCGGTGTGGTATGCCCGGAGGCGGTGTTGTATGCCCGGAGGCGGTGTTGTATGCCCGGAGGCGGTGTGGTATGCCCGGAGGCGGTGTTGTATGCCCGGAGGCGGTGTTGTATGCCCTGAGGCGGTCTGGTATGCCCGGAGGCGGTGTAGTATGCCCGGAGGTGGTGTTGTATGCCCGGAGGCGTGTGGTATGCCCGGAGGCGGTGCAGTATGCCCGGAGGCGGTGTTGTATGCCCGGAGGCGGTGTGGTATGCCCGGAGGCGGTGTAGTATGCCCGGAGGCGGTGTTGTATGCCGGAGGCGGTGTGGTATGCCCGGAGGCGGTGTAGTATGCCCGGAGGCGGTGTTGTATGCCCGGAGGCGGTGTGGTATGCCCGGAGGCGGTACAACACCGCCTCCGGGCATGATGATGATAATGATGATGATGATGATGATGATGATGATGATGATGATGATGATGATGATGATGATGATGATGATGATGATGATGATGATGATGATGATGATGATGATGATGATGATGATGATGATGATGATGATGATGATGATGATGATGATGATGATGATGATGATGATGATGATGATGATGATGATGATGATGATGATGATGATGATGATGATGATGATGATGATGTTGCTGATGATGATGTTGCTGATGATGATGTTGCTGATGATGATGTTGTTGATTGATGATGTTGCTGATGATGTTGCTGATGATGTTGCTGATGATGTTGATGATGATGTTGATGATGATGTTGATGATGATGTTGATGATGATGTTGATGATGATGTTGATGATGATAATGATGATGATGATGATGATGATGATGATGATGATGATGATGATGATGATGATGATGATGATGATGATGATGATGATGATGATGATGATGATGATGATGATGATGATGATGATGATGATGATGATGATGATGATGATGATGATGATGATGATGATGATGATGATGATGATGATGATGATGATGATGATGATGTTGCTGATGATGATGTTGCTGATGATGATGTTGCTGATGATGATGTTGTTGATGATGTGTTGCTGATGATGTTGCTGATGATGTTGCTGATGATGTTGCTGATGATGTTGATGATGATGTTGATGATGATGTTGATGATGATGTTGATGATGATGTTGATGATGATGTTGATGATGATGTTGATGATGATGTTGATGATGATGTTGATGTTGATGATGATGTTAATGATGATGTTGATGATGATGTTGATGATGATGTTGCTGATGATGTTGCTGATGATGTTGCTGATGATGTTGCTGGTGATGTTGCTGATGATGTTGCTGATGATGTTGCTGATGATGTTGCTGATGATGACGTGAGACGGTGTGGTATGCCCGTTTGCGGTGTTGTATGCCCGGAGGCGGTGTTGTATGCCCGGAGGCGGTGTGGTATGCCCGGAGGCGGTGTTGTATGCCCGGAGGCGGTGTTGTATGCCCGGAGGCGGTGTGGTATGCCCGGAGGCGGTGTAGTATGCCCGGAGGCGGTGTTGTATGCCCGGAGGCGGTGTGGTATGCCCGGAGGCGGTGTAGTATGCCCGGAGGCGGTGTTGTATGCCCGGAGGCGGTGTGGTATGCCCGGAGGCGGTACAACACCGCATCCGGGCATGATGATGATGATAATGATGATGATGATGATGATGATGATGATGATGATGATGATGATGATGATGATGATGATGATGATGATGATGATGATGATGATGATGATGATGATGATGATGATGATGATGATGATGATGATGTTGCTGATGATGATGTTGCTGATGATGATGTTGCTGATGATGATGTTGTTGATGATGTTGCTGATGATGTTGCTGATGATGTTGCTGATGATGTTGCTGATGATGTTGATGATGATGTTGATGATGATGTTGATGATGATGTTGATGATGATGTTGATGATGATGTTGCTGATGATGTTGCTGATGATGTTGCTGATGATGTTGCTGATGATGTTGCTGATGATGTTGCTGGTGATGTTGCTGATGATGTTGCTGATGATGTTGCTGATGATGACGTGAGACGGTGTGGTATGCCCGGAGGCGGTGTTGTATGCCCGGAGGCGGTGTTGTATGCCCGGAGGCGGTGTGGTATGCCCGGAGGCGGTGTTGTATGCCCGGAGGCGGTGTTGTATGCCCGGAGGCGGTGTGGTATGCCCGGAGGCGGTGTTGTATGCCCGGAGGCGGTGTTGTATGCCCTGAGGCGGTCTGGTATGCCCGGAGGCGGTGTAGTATGCCCGGAGGTGGTGTTGTATGCCCGGAGGCGGTGTGGTATGCCCGGAGGCGGTGCAGTATGCCCGGAGGCGGTGTTGTATGCCCGGAGGCGGTGTGGTATGCCCGGAGGCGGTGTAGTATGCCCGGAGGCGGTGTTGTATGCCCGGAGGCGGTGTGGTATGCCCGGAGGCGGTGTAGTATGCCCGGAGGCGGTGTTGTATGCCCGGAGGCGGTGTGGTATGCCCGGAGGCGGTACAACACCGCCTCCGGGCATGATGATGATAATGATGATGATGATGATGATGATGATGATGATGATGATGATGATGATGATGATGATGATGATGATGATGATGATGATGATGATGATGATGATGATGATGATGATGATGATGATGATGATGATGATGATGATGATGATGATGATGATGATGATGATGATGATGATGATGATGATGATGATGATGATGATGATGATGATGTTGCTGATGATGATGTTGCTGATGATGATGTTGCTGATGATGATGTTGTTGATGATGTTGCTGATGATGTTGCTGATGATGTTGCTGATGATGTTGCTGATGATGTTGATGATGATGTTGATGATGATGTTGATGATGATGTTGATGATGATGTTGATGATGATGTTGATGATGATATATGATGATGATGATGATGATGATGATGATGATGATGATGATGATGATGATGATGATGATGATGATGATGATGATGATGATGATGATGATGATGATGATGATGATGATGATGATGATGATGATGATGATGATGATGATGATGATGATGATGATGATGATGATGATGATGATGATGATGATGATGATGATGATGATGATGTTGCTGATGATGATGTTGCTGATGATGATGTTGCTGATGATGATGTTGTTGATGATGTTGCTGATGATGTTGCTGATGATGTTGCTGATGATGTTGCTGATGATGTTGATGATGATGTTGATGATGATGTTGATGATGATGTTGATGATGATGTTGATGATGATGTTGATGATGATGTTGATGATGATGTTGATGATGATGTTGATGTTGATGATGATGTTAATGATGATGTTGATGATGATGTTGATGATGATGTTGCTGATGATGTTGCTGATGATGTTGCTGATGATGTTGCTGGTGATGTTGCTG
>JAXIVJ010002616.1:82500-85000 GCA_036785665.1 Chirona hameri | reverse complement strand
GCCCGGAGGCGGTGTTGTATGCCCGGAGGCGGTGTTGTATGCCCTGAGGCGGTCTGGTATGCCCGGAGGCGGTGTAGTATGCCCGGAGGTGGTGTTGTATGCCCGGAGGCGGTGTGGTATGCCCGGAGGCGGTGCAGTATGCCCGGAGGCGGTGTTGTATGCCCGGAGGCGGTGTGGTATGCCCGGAGGCGGTGTAGTATGCCCGGAGGCGGTGTTGTATGCCCGGAGGCGGTGTGGTATGCCCGGAGGCGGTGTAGTATGCCCGGAGGCGGTGTTGTATGCCCGGAGGCGGTGTGGTATGCCCGGAGGCGGTACAACACCGCCTCCGGGCATGATGATGATAATGATGATGATGATGATGATGATGATGATGATGATGATGATGATGATGATGATGATGATGATGATGATGATGATGATGATGATGATGATGATGATGATGATGATGATGATGATGATGATGATGATGATGATGATGATGATGATGATGATGATGATGATGATGATGATGATGATGATGATGATGATGATGATGATGATGATGATGATGATGATGATGATGATGTTGCTGATGATGATGTTGCTGATGATGATGTTGCTGATGATGATGTTGTTGATGATGTTGCTGATGATGTTGCTGATGATGTTGCTGATGATGTTGCTGATGATGTTGATGATGATGTTGATGATGATGTTGATGATGATGTTGATGATGATGTTGATGATGATGTTGATGATGATATATGATGATGATGATGATGATGATGATGATGATGATGATGATGATGATGATGATGATGATGATGATGATGATGATGATGATGATGATGATGATGATGATGATGATGATGATGATGATGATGATGATGATGATGATGATGATGATGATGATGATGATGATGATGATGATGATGATGATGATGATGATGATGATGTTGCTGATGATGATGTTGCTGATGATGATGTTGCTGATGATGATGTTGTTGATGATGTTGCTGATGATGTTGCTGATGATGTTGCTGATGATGTTGCTGATGATGTTGATGATGATGTTGATGATGATGTTGATGATGATGTTGATGATGATGTTGATGATGATGTTGATGATGATGTTGATGATGATGTTGATGATGATGTTGATGTTGATGATGATGTTAATGATGATGTTGATGATGATGTTGATGATGATGTTGCTGATGATGTTGCTGATGATGTTGCTGATGATGTTGCTGGTGATGTTGCTGATGATGTTGCTGATGATGTTGCTGATGATGTTGCTGATGATGACGTGAGACGGTGTGGTATGCCCGTTTGCGGTGTTGTATGCCCGGAGGCGGTGTTGTATGCCCGGAGGCGGTGTGGTATGCCCGGAGGCGGTGTTGTATGCCCGGAGGCGGTGTTGTATGCCCGGAGGCGGTGTGGTATGCCCGGAGGCGGTGTAGTATGCCCGGAGGCGGTGTTGTATGCCCGGAGGCGGTGTGGTATGCCCGGAGGCGGTGTAGTATGCCCGGAGGCGGTGTTGTATGCCCGGAGGCGGTGTGGTATGCCCGGAGGCGGTACAACACCGCCTCCGGGCATGATGATGATAATGATGATGATGATGATGATGATGATGATGATGATGATGATGATGATGATGATGATGATGATGATGATGATGATGATGATGATGATGATGATGATGATGATGATGATGATGATGATGATGATGTTGCTGATGATGATGTTGCTGATGATGATGTTGCTGATGATGATGTTGTTGATGATGTTGCTGATGATGTTGCTGATGATGTTGCTGATGATGTTGCTGATGATGTTGATGATGATGTTGATGATGATGTTGATGATGATGTTGATGATGATGTTGATGATGATGTTGCTGATGATGTTGCTGATGATGTTGCTGATGATGTTGCTGATGATGTTGCTGATGATGTTGCTGGTGATGTTGCTGATGATGTTGCTGATGATGTTGCTGATGATGACGTGAGACGGTGTGGTATGCCCGGAGGCGGTGTTGTATGCCCGGAGGCGGTGTTGTATGCCCGGAGGCGGTGTGGTATGCCCGGAGGCGGTGTTGTATGCCCGGAGGCGGTGTTGTATGCCCGGAGGCGGTGTGGTATGCCCGGAGGCGGTGTTGTATGCCCGGAGGCGGTGTTGTATGCCCTGAGGCGGTCTGGTATGCCCGGAGGCGGTGTAGTATGCCCGGAGGTGGTGTTGTATGCCCGGAGGCGGTGTGGTATGCCCGGAGGCGGTGCAGTATGCCCGGAGGCGGTGTTGTATGCCCGGAGGCGGTGTGGTATGCCCGGAGGCGGTGTAGTATGCCCGGAGGCGGTGTTGTATGCCCGGAGGCGGTGTGGTATGCCCGGAGGCGGTGTAGTATGCCCGGAGGCGGTGTTGTATGCCCGGAGGCGGTGTGGTATGCCCGGAGGCGGTACAACACCGCCTCCGGGCATGATGATGATAATGATGATGATGATGATGATGATGATGATGATGA
>JAXIVJ010002616.1:42500-45000 GCA_036785665.1 Chirona hameri | reverse complement strand
TGGTATGCCCGGAGGCGGTACAACACCGCCTCCGGGCATGATGATGATGATAATGATGATGATGATGATGATGATGATGATGATGATGATGATGATGATGATGATGATGATGATGATGATGATGATGATGATGATGATGATGATGATGATGATGATGATGATGATGATGATGATGATGATGATGATGATGATGATGATGATGATGATGATGATGATGATGATGATGATGATGATGATGATGATGATGATGATGATGATGATGATGATGATGATGATGATGATGATGATGATGATGATGATGATGATGATGATGATGATGATGAAGATGATGATGTTGATGATGATGTTGATGATGATGTTGATGATGATGTTGATGATGATGTTGATGATGATGATGATGATGATGTTGATGATGATGTTGATGATGATGTTGATGATGATGTTGATGATGATGTTCATGATGATGTTGATGTTGATGATGATGTTGATGATGATGTTGATGATGATGTTGCTGATGATGTTGCTGATGATGTTGCTGATGATGTTGCTGATGATGTTGCTGGTGATGTTGCTGATGATGTTGCTGATGATGTTGCTGATGATGACGTGAGACGGTGTGGTATGCCCGGAGGCGGTGTTGTATGCCCGGAGGCGGTGTTGTATGCCCGGAGGCGGTGTGGTATGCCCGGAGGCGGTGTTGTATGCCCGGAGGCGGTGTTGTATGCCCGGAGGCGGTGTGATATGCCCGGAGGCGGTGTTGTATGCCCGGAGGCGGTGTTGTATGCCCTGAGGCGGTCTGGTATGCCCGGAGGCGGTTTAGTATGCCCGGAGGCGGTGTTGTATGCCCGCAGGCGGTGTGGTATGCCCGGAGGCGGTGCAGTATGCCCGGAGGCGGTGTTGTATGCCCGGAGGCGGTGTGGTATGCCCGGAGGCGGTGTAGTATGCCCGGAGGCGGTGTTGTTTGCCCGGAGGCGGTGTGGTATGCCCGGAGGCGGTGTAGTATGCCCGGAGGCGGTGTTGTATGCCCGGAGGCGGTGTGGTATGCCCGGAGGCGGTACAACACCGCCTCCGGGCATGATGATGATAATGATGATGATGATGATGATGATGATGATGATGATGATGATGATGATGATGATGATGATGATGATGATGATGATGATGATGATGATGATGATGATGATGATGATGTTGCTGATGATGATGTTGCTGATGATGATGTTGCTGATGATGATGTTGTTGATGATGTTGCTGATGATGTTGCTGATGATGTTGCTGATGATGTTGCTGATGATGTTGATGATGATGTTGATGATGATGTTGATGATGATGTTGATGATGATGTTGATGATGGTGTTGCTGATGATGTTGCTGATGATGTTGCTGATGATGTTGCTGATGATGTTGCTGATGATGTTGCTGGTGATGTTGCTGATGATGTTGCTGATGATGTTGCTGATGATGACGTGAGACGGTGTGGTATGCCCGGAGGCGGTGTTGTATGCCCGGAGGCGGTGTTGTATGCCCGGAGGCGGTGTGGTATGCCCGGAGGCGGTGTTGTATGCCCGGAGGCGGTGTTGTATGCCCGGAGGCGGTGTGGTATGCCCGGAGGCGGTGTTGTATGCCCGGAGGCGGTGTTGTATGCCCTGAGGCGGTCTGGTATGCCCGGAGGCGGTGTAGTATGCCCGGAGGCGGTGTTGTATGCCCGGAGGCGGTGTGGTATGCCCGGAGGCGGTGCAGTATGCCCGGAGGCGGTGTTGTATGCCCGGAGGCGGTGTGGTATGCCCGGAGGCGGTGTAGTATGCCCGGAGGCGGTGTTGTATGCCCGGAGGCGGTGTGGTATGCCCGGAGGCGGTGTAGTATGCCCGGAGGCGGTGTTGTATGCCCGGAGGCGGTGTGGTATGCCCGGAGGCGGTACAACACCGCCTCCGGGCATGATGATGATAATGATGATGATGATGATGATGATGATGATGATGATGATGATGATGATGATGATGATGATGATGATGATGATGATGATGATGATGATGATGATGATGATGATGATGATGATGATGATGATGATGATGATGATGATGATGATGATGATGATGATGATGATGATGATGATGATGATGATGATGATGATGATGATGATGATGATGATGATGATGATGATGATGATGATGATGATGATGATGTTGCTGATGATGATGTTGCTGATGATGATGTTGCTGATGATGATGTTGTTGATGATGTTGCTGATGATGTTGCTGATGATGTTGCTGATGATGTTGCTGATGATGTTGATGATGATGTTGATGATGATGTTGATGATGATGTTGATGATGATGTTGATGATGATGTTGATGATGATGTTGATGATGATGTTGATGATGATGTTGATGTTGATGATGATGTTAATGATGATGTTGATGATGATGTTGATGATGATGTTGCTGATGATGTTGCTGATGATGTTGCTGATGATGTTGCTGGTGATGTTGCTGATGATGTT
>JAXIVJ010002616.1:25000-30000 GCA_036785665.1 Chirona hameri | reverse complement strand
TGCCCGGAGGCGGTGTGGTATGCCCGGAGGCGGTGTAGTATGCCCGGAGGCGGTGTTGTATGCCCGGAGGCGGTGTGGTATGCCCTGAAGCGGTGTAGTATGCCCGGAGGCGGTGTTGTATGCCCGGAGGCGGTGTGGTATGCCCGGAGGCGGTACAACACCGCCTCCGGGCATGATGATGATAATGATGATGATGATGATGATGATGATGATGATGATGATGATGATGATGATGATGATGATGATGATGATGATGATGATGATGATGATGATGATGATGATGATGATGATGATGATGATGATGATGATGATGATGATGATGATGATGATGATGATGATGATGATGATGATGATGATGTTGCTGATGATGATGTTGCTGATGATGATGTTGCTGATGATGATGTTGTTGATGATGTTGCTGATGATGTTGCTGATGATGTTGCTGATGATGTTGCTGATGATGTTGATGATGATGTTGATGATGATGTTGATGATGATGTTGATGATGATGTTGATGATGATGTTGCTGATGATGTTGCTGATGATGTTGCTGATGATGTTGCTGATGATGTTGCTGATGATGTTGCTGGTGATGTTGCTGATGATGTTGCTGATGATGTTGCTGATGATGACGTGAGACGGTGTGGTATGCCCGGAGGCGGTGTTGTATGCCCGGAGGCGGTGTTGTATGCCCGGAGGCGGTGTGGTATGCCCGGAGGCGGTGTTGTATGCCCGGAGGCGGTGTTGTATGCCCGGAGGCGGTGTGGTATGCCCGGAGGCGGTGTTGTATGCCCGGAGGCGGTGTTGTATGCCCTGAGGCGGTCTGGTATGCCCGGAGGCGGTGTAGTATGCCCGGAGGTGGTGTTGTATGCCCGGAGGCGGTGTGGTATGCCCGGAGGCGGTGCAGTATGCCCGGAGGCGGTGTTGTATGCCCGGAGGCGGTGTGGTATGCCCGGAGGCGGTGTAGTATGCCCGGAGGCGGTGTTGTATGCCCGGAGGCGGTGTGGTATGCCCGGAGGCGGTGTAGTATGCCCGGAGGCGGTGTTGTATGCCCGGAGGCGGTGTGGTATGCCCGGAGGCGGTACAACACCGCCTCCGGGCATGATGATGATAATGATGATGATGATGATGATGATGATGATGATGATGATGATGATGATGATGATGATGATGATGATGATGATGATGATGATGATGATGATGATGATGATGATGATGATGATGATGATGATGACGATGATGATGTTGCTGATGATGATGTTGCTGATGATGATGTTGCTGATGATGATGTTGTTGATGATGTTGCTGATGATGTTGCTGATGATGTTGCTGATGATGTTGCTGATGATGTTGCTGATGATGTTGATGATGATGTTGATGATGATGTTGATGATGATGTTGATGATGATGTTGATGATGATGTTGATGATGATAATGATGATGATGATGATGATGATGATGATGATGATGATGATGATGATGATGATGATGATGATGATGATGATGATGATGATGATGATGATGATGATGATGATGATGATGATGATGATGATGATGATGATGATGATGATGATGATGATGATGATGATGATGATGATGATGATGATGATGATGATGATGATGATGATGATGATGATGATGATGATGATGATGATGATGATGATGATGATGATGATGATGATGATGATGATGATGATGATGATGATGATGATGATGATGATGATGATGATGATGATGATGATGATGATGATGATGATGATGATGATGATGATGATGATGATGATGATGATGATGATGATGATGATGATGATGATGATGATGATGATGATGATGATGATGATGATGATGATGATGATGATGATGATGATGATGATGATGATGATGATGATGATGATGATGATGATGATGATGATGTTGCTGATGATGATGTTGCTGATGATGATGTTGCTGTTGATGATGATGTTGATGATGATGTTGCTGATGATGTTGCTGATGATGTTGATGATGATGTTGATGATGATGTTGCTGGTGATGTTGCTTATGTTGATGTTGCTGATGATGTTGATGATGATGTTGCTGGTGATGTTGCTGATGATGTTGCTGATGATGTTGCTGATGATGTTGCTGATGATGACGTGAGACGGTGTGGTATGCCCGGAGGCGGTGTTGTATGCCCGGAGGCGGTGTTGTATGCCCGGAGGCGGTGTGGTATGCCCGGAGGCGGTGTAGTATGCCCGGAGGCGGTTTTGTATGCCCGGAGGCGGTGTGGTATGCCCGGAGGCGGTGTAGTATGCCCGGAGGCGGTGTTGTATGCCCGGAGGCGGTGTGGTATGCCCGGAGGCGGTGTAGTTTGCCCGGAGGCGGTGTTGTATGCCCGGAGGCGGTGTGGTATGCCCGGAGGCGGTGTAGTATGCCCGGAGGCGGTGTTGTATGCCCGGAGGCGGTGTGGTATGCCCGGAGGCGGTACAACACCGCCTCCGGGCATGATGATGATGATAATGATGATGATGATGATGATGATGATGATGATGATGATGATGATGATGATGATGATGATGATGATGATGATGATGATGATGATGATGATGATGATGATGATGATGATGATGATGATGATGATGATGATGATGATGATGATGATGATGATGATGATGATGATGATGATGATGATGATGATGATGATGATGATGATGATGATGATGATGATGATGATGATGATGATGATGATGATGATGATGATGATGATGATGATGATGATGATGATGATGAAGATGATGATGTTGATGATGATGTTGATGATGATGTTGATGATGATGTTGATGATGATGTTGATGATGATGATGATGATGATGTTGATGATGATGTTGATGATGATGTTGATGATGATGTTGATGATGATGTTCATGATGATGTTGATGTTGATGATGATGTTGATGATGATGTTGATGATGATGTTGCTGATGATGTTGCTGATGATGTTGCTGATGATGTTGCTGATGATGTTGCTGGTGATGTTGCTGATGATGTTGCTGATGATGTTGCTGATGATGACGTGAGACGGTGTGGTATGCCCGGAGGCGGTGTTGTATGCCCGGAGGCGGTGTTGTATGCCCGGAGGCGGTGTGGTATGCCCGGAGGCGGTGTTGTATGCCCGGAGGCGGTGTTGTATGCCCGGAGGCGGTGTGATATGCCCGGAGGCGGTGTTGTATGCCCGGAGGCGGTGTTGTATGCCCTGAGGCGGTCTGGTATGCCCGGAGGCGGTTTAGTATGCCCGGAGGCGGTGTTGTATGCCCGCAGGCGGTGTGGTATGCCCGGAGGCGGTGCAGTATGCCCGGAGGCGGTGTTGTATGCCCGGAGGCGGTGTGGTATGCCCGGAGGCGGTGTAGTATGCCCGGAGGCGGTGTTGTTTGCCCGGAGGCGGTGTGGTATGCCCGGAGGCGGTGTAGTATGCCCGGAGGCGGTGTTGTATGCCCGGAGGCGGTGTGGTATGCCCGGAGGCGGTACAACACCGCCTCCGGGCATGATGATGATAATGATGATGATGATGATGATGATGATGATGATGATGATGATGATGATGATGATGATGATGATGATGATGATGATGATGATGATGATGATGATGATGATGATGTTGCTGATGATGATGTTGCTGATGATGATGTTGCTGATGATGATGTTGTTGATGATGTTGCTGATGATGTTGCTGATGATGTTGCTGATGATGTTGCTGATGATGTTGATGATGATGTTGATGATGATGTTGATGATGATGTTGATGATGATGTTGATGATGGTGTTGCTGATGATGTTGCTGATGATGTTGCTGATGATGTTGCTGATGATGTTGCTGATGATGTTGCTGGTGATGTTGCTGATGATGTTGCTGATGATGTTGCTGATGATGACGTGAGACGGTGTGGTATGCCCGGAGGCGGTGTTGTATGCCCGGAGGCGGTGTTGTATGCCCGGAGGCGGTGTGGTATGCCCGGAGGCGGTGTTGTATGCCCGGAGGCGGTGTTGTATGCCCGGAGGCGGTGTGGTATGCCCGGAGGCGGTGTTGTATGCCCGGAGGCGGTGTTGTATGCCCTGAGGCGGTCTGGTATGCCCGGAGGCGGTGTAGTATGCCCGGAGGCGGTGTTGTATGCCCGGAGGCGGTGTGGTATGCCCGGAGGCGGTGCAGTATGCCCGGAGGCGGTGTTGTATGCCCGGAGGCGGTGTGGTATGCCCGGAGGCGGTGTAGTATGCCCGGAGGCGGTGTTGTATGCCCGGAGGCGGTGTGGTATGCCCGGAGGCGGTGTAGTATGCCCGGAGGCGGTGTTGTATGCCCGGAGGCGGTGTGGTATGCCCGGAGGCGGTACAACACCGCCTCCGGGCATGATGATGATAATGATGATGATGATGATGATGATGATGATGATGATGATGATGATGATGATGATGATGATGATGATGATGATGATGATGATGATGATGATGATGATGATGATGATGATGATGATGATGATGATGATGATGATGATGATGATGATGATGATGATGATGATGATGATGATGATGATGATGATGATGATGATGATGATGATGATGATGATGATGATGATGATGATGATGATGATGATGATGTTGCTGATGATGATGTTGCTGATGATGATGTTGCTGATGATGATGTTGTTGATGATGTTGCTGATGATGTTGCTGATGATGTTGCTGATGATGTTGCTGATGATGTTGATGATGATGTTGATGATGATGTTGATGATGATGTTGATGATGATGTTGATGATGATGTTGATGATGATGTTGATGATGATGTTGATGATGATGTTGATGTTGATGATGATGTTAATGATGATGTTGATGATGATGTTGATGATGATGTTGCTGATGATGTTGCTGATGATGTTGCTGATGATGTTGCTGGTGATGTTGCTGATGATGTTGCTGATGATGTTGCTGATGATGTTGCTGATGATGACGTGAGACGGTGTGGTATGCCC
>JAXIVJ010002616.1:5000-7500 GCA_036785665.1 Chirona hameri | reverse complement strand
GATGATGATGATGATGATGATGATGATGATGATGATGATGATGATGATGATGATGATGATGATGATGATGATGATGATGATGATGATGATGATGATGATGATGATGATGATGATGATGATGATGATGATGATGATGATGATGATGATGATGATGATGATGATGATGATGATGATGATGATGATGATGATGATGATGATGATGATGATGATGATGATGATGAAGATGATGATGATGATGATGATGATGATGTTGCTGATGATGATGTTGCTGATGATGATGTTGCTGATGATGATGTTGTTGATGATGTTGCTCATGATGTTGATGATGATGTTGCTGATTATGTTGCTGATGATGTTGATGATGATGTTGATGATGATGTTGATGATGATGTTGATGATGATGTTGATGATGATGTTGATGATGATGCTGATGTTGATGTTGATGATGATGTTGATGATGATGTCGATGATGATGTTCATGATGATGTTGATGTTGATGATGATGTTGATGATTATGTTGATGATGATGTTGATGATGATATTGATGATGATGTTGCTGATGATGTTGCTGATGATGTTGCTGATGATGTTGCTGATGATGTTGCTGATGATGTTGCTGGTGATGTTGCTGATGATGTTGCTGATGATGTTGCTGATGATGACGTGAGACGGTGTGGTATGCCCGGAGGCGGTGTTGTATGCCCGGAGGCGGTGTTGTATGCCCGGAGGCGGTGTGGTATGCCCGGAGGCGGTGTTGTATGCCCGGAGGCGGTGTTGTATGCCCGGAGGCGGTGTGGTATGCCCGGAGGCGGTGTTGTATGCCCGGAGGCGGTGTTGTATGCCCTGAGGCGGTCTGGTATGCCCGGAGGCGGTGTAGTATGCCCGGAGGCGGTGTTGTATGCCCGGAGGCGAAGTGGTATGCCCGGAGGCGGTGCAGTATGCCCGGAGGCGGTGTTGTATGCCCGGAGGCGGTGTGGTATGCCCGGAGGCGGTGTAGTATGCCCGGAGGCGGTGTTGTATGCCCGGAGGCGGTGTGGTATGCCCGGAGGCGGTGTAGTATGCCCGGAGGCGGTGTTGTATGCCCGGAGGCGGTGTGGTATGCCCGGAGGCGGTGTAGTATGCCCGGAGGCGGTGTTGTATGCCCGGAGGCGGTGTGGTATGCCCGGAGGCGGTACAACACCGCCTCCGGGCATGATGATGATAATGATGATGATGATGATGATGATGATGATGATGATGATGATGATGATGATGATGATGATGATGATGATGATGATGATGATGATGATGATGATGATGATGATGATGATGATGATGATGATGATGATGATGATGATGATGATGATGATGATGATGATGATGATGTTGCTGATGATGATGTTGCTGATGATGATGTTGCTGATGATGATGTTGTTGATGATGTTGCTGATGATGTTGCTGATGATGTTGCTGATGATGTTGCTGATGATGTTGATGATGATGTTGATGATGATGTTGATGATTATGTTGATGATGATGTTGATGATGATGTTGCTGATGATGTTGCTGATGATGTTGCTGATGATGTTGCTGATGATGTTGCTGGTGATGTTGCTGATGATGTTGCTGATGATGTTGCTGATGATGACGTGAGACGGTGTGGTATGCCCGGAGGCGGTGTTGTATGCCCGGAGGCGGTGTTGTATGCCCGGAGGCGGTGTGGTATGCCCGGAGGCGGTGTTGTATGCCCGGAGGCGGTGTTGTATGCCCGGAGGCGGTGTGGTATGCCCGGAGGCGGTGTTGTATGCCCGGAGGCGGTGTTGTATGCCCTGAGGCGGTCTGGTATGCCCGGAGGCGGTGTAGTATGCCCGGAGGCGGTGTTGTATGCCCGGAGGCGGTGTGGTATGCCCGGAGGCGGTGCAGTATGCCCGGAGGCGTTGTTGTATGCCCGGAGGCGGTGTGGTATGCCCGGAGGCGGTGTAGTATGCCCGGAGGCGGTGTTGTATGCCCGGAGGCGGTGTGGTATGCCCTGAAGCGGTGTAGTATGCCCGGAGGCGGTGTTGTATGCCCGGAGGCGGTGTGGTATGCCCGGAGGCGGTACAACACCGCCTCCGGGTATGATGATGATAATGATGATGATGATGATGATGATGATGATGATGATGATGATGATGATGATGATGATGATGATGATGATGATGATGATGATGATGATGATGATGATGATGATGATGATGATGATGATGATGATGATGATGATGATGATGATGATGATGATGATGATGATGATGATGTTGCTGATGATGATGTTGCTGATGATGATGTTGCTGATGATGATGTTGTTGATGATGTTGCTGATGATGTTGCTGATGATGTTGCTGATGATGTTGCTGATGATGTTGATGATGATGTTGATGATGATGTTGATGATGATGTTGATGATGATGTTGATGATGATGTTGCTGATGATGTTGCTGATGATGTTGCTGATGATGTTGCTGATGATGTTGCTGATGATGTT
>JAXIVJ010002615.1:72500-77500 GCA_036785665.1 Chirona hameri | reverse complement strand
ATGATGTTGATGATGATGTTTATGTTGATGATGATGTTGATGATGATGTTGATGATGATGTTGCTGATGATGTTGCTGATTATGTTGCTGATGATGTTGCTGATGATGTAGATGATGATGTTGCTGGTGATGTTGGTGATGATGTTGCTGATGATGTTGCTGATGATTACGTGAGACGGTGTGGTATGCCCGGAGGCGGTGTTGTATGCCCGGAGGTGGTGTTGTATGCCCGGAGGCGGTGTGGTATGCCCGGAGGCGGTGTTGTATGCCCGGAGGCGGTGTTGTATGCCCGGAGGCGGTGTGGTATGCCCGGAGGCGGTGTAGTATGCCCGGAGGCGGTGTTGTATGCCCGGAGGCGGTGTGGTATGCCCGGCGGCGGTGTAGTATGCCCGGAGGCGGTGTTGTATGCCCGGAGGCGGTGTGGTATGCCCGGAGGCGGTACAACACCGCCTCCGGGCATGATGATGATGATGATGATGATGATGATGATGATGTTGCTGATGATGATGTTGCTGAGGATGATGTTGCTGATGATGATGTTGCTTATGAGGATGTTGCTGATGATGATGTTGCTGATGATGATGTTGCTGATGATGATGTTGTTGATGATGTTGCTGATGATGTTGATGATGATGTTGATGATGATGTTGCTGATGATGTTGCTGATGATGTTGATGTTGCTGATGATGATGTTGCTGATGATGATGTTGCTGAGGATGATGTTG
The DNA here is from genome assembly GCA_036785665.1 of Chirona hameri. NCBI lineage: Eukaryota > Metazoa > Arthropoda > Thecostraca > Balanomorpha > Balanidae > Chirona > Chirona hameri. The sequence goes on along the minus strand of JAXIVJ010002615.1, from coordinate 76,775 downwards.
CTGATGATGATGTTGCTGATGAGGATGTTGCTGATGATGATGTTGTTGATGATGATGTTGCTGATGATGATGTTGTTGATGATGTTGCTGATGATGTTGATGATGATGTTGCTGATGATGTTGCTGATGATGTTGCTGATGATGTTGATGATGATGTTGCTGGTGATGTTGCTGATGATGTTGCTGATGATGTTGCTGATGTTGTTGCTGATGATGACGTGATACGGTGTGGTATGCCCGGAGGCGGTGTTGTATGCCCGGAGGCGGTGTTGTATGCCCGGAGGCGGTGTGGTATGCCCGGAGGCGGTGTTGTATGCCCGGAGGCGGTGTTGTATGCCCGGAGGCGGTGTGGTATGCCCGGAGGCGGTGTAGTATGCCCGGAGGCGGTGTTGTATGCCCGGAGGCGGTGTGGTATGCCCGGAGGCGGTGTAGTATGCCCGGAGGCGGTGTTGTATGCCCGGAGGCGGTTTGGTATGCCCGGAGGCGGTACAACACCGCCTCCGGGCATGATGATGATGATGATGATGATGATGATGATGATGATGATGATGATGATGATGATGATGATGATGATGATGATGATGATGATGATGATGATGATGATGATGATGATGATGATGATGATGATGATGATGATGATGATGATGATGATGATGATGATGATGATGATGATGATGATGATGATGATGATGATGATGATGATGATGATGATGATGATGATGATGATGATGATGATGATGATGATGATGATGATGATGATGATGATGATGATGATGATGATGATGATGATGATGATGATGATGATGATAATGATGATGATGATGATGATGATGATGATGATGATGATGATGATGATGATGATGATGATGATGATGTTGCTGATGATGACGTTGCTGATGATGATGTTGCTGAGGATGATGTTGCTGATGATGATGTTGCTGATGAGGATGTTGCTGATGAGGATGTTGCTGATGATGATGTTGCTGATGATGATGTTGTTACAGATACAGATATGTATTTCGGAACCTCCATAATATGGCTTTTGTGGAATCCACGTCATTACATTAATAATACACAATAGGATAAAAACAGTAAAACATACAGTGATGAAAAATATAGCAACATAGGCCGCTCCCAGCCGCAGACACCGATCGCAATCTACGGTAAAATTCACGATTGACTATCGCCTAGCCTCCAGCGTAAGGTCGTTCCAGGCGCTCGTGGCTCGGTACACAAAGCTGCGCCGGGCGAATTCTGTCCGCACGCGGGGCAGCTCGAAGTGGCCGGCTTCAGTGCCGCGCGTGCGGCGAGCGGATACATCGGCGCGCCGCAACAATCGCTGTCGCAATAGTTCGGAGGCACTGGTGGATGTTGTGAGGTGGCGCATTGTGGCAATATCGCGTTCGGTGATCATTTCATCAACATTGGGCCACCCCAGTTCACGCAATGACGGACTGACATGGTCACGCCTGCCAAGTCCGGTCACGATGCGGACACCGAAGTTGATTCCCTTTTGTACACGCAGCTTCTGTGCTGCGGAACAGTTTCCCCACACCGTTATACAATAACGTATGTGGGGGAAGACGAGTGCCTCTATCAACAGCTGTCTGATGCATTTTGGGAGCTTATGTCTGATTCGCGCCAGACCCACCAGTACACAGTAGCAGCGCTGCACAACAGACGTAATGTGACAGTTCCATGTCAGATGTGAGTCGATGACGACACCAAGCACCTTGACGCTTTGTGAGGGCAAAATTTCATCATTACCAAAATGAACAGAGAAGTCTGAGATGACTTTTTGACGGCGAGATCTCAGGAGGAGCATCTTTGTTTTTGCCGGATTAATTTTTAGACGGTTCTGTGTGAACCACTTCAAAGCTATGTCAAGAGAGCTTTCAACACGATTTTTCAGATCATGAACATTTGATGGGAAGTCAGCGTCAATGAACTGGGCATCGTCAGCATACATCACGATCCTCCCGAATGGAAGATGCTGCGGCAAATCGTTGGTGAAGAGTAAAAACAGTACAGGCCCTAAAATGGACCCCTGGACCACCCCGTGCGTCACCTCCAGGGCACCACTACAGCCACCCCGCACAGTCTGGGTACGACCCCGCAGCCAGGCCGCGAACCATTCACGCTGGACACCATACCACTCTAGCTTGTCCAGGAGACGATCATGCTCGACACTGTCAAAGGCCTTAGACGTGTCAGTTGTGACGAGTGACGTCATCATGCCTTTATCAATGTTGTCTGTTGCATACGTGACAGTGTCGAGCAGGGCCGCCTCTGTGGACAGTCCCGGCCGGAAACCGTACTGCTGAGGACACAGTATATGGTGGGTCGTCAGGTAATCCATCAATTGGGTGCAGACCACACGCTCACACAACTTCGCCACAACAGGGAGAACAGAAATCGGGCGATAGTTGTTGGGGTCCGTAGTTTCACCCTTTTTATGGAGAGCCGTAACGGTAGCAGCCTTCCACTGGTCGGGCATGTCACAATTCATGATACAGGAATTTACGAGCCTCAGCAAGTGCGGTCCCACCACTGGAAAGGTCATTCTCAGCATATGGACGGTTATGCCGTCAGGGCCGCAGGCGCGAGACATACCCATGCGCTTCAGCGCTGCCGAGAGTTCCGGAAGGGTCGCAGGATACGGCACAAACGACCCGGCACACACACGGGGTGGGCGGGGCGACAGCGTCTCTCCAGCGTCGCTCTCCGCCAGCGCGTGCGCCACGTCGGAGCCGACTGACGTGAAGAACCGATTCAGTCGGTCCGGCCACTCAGGATCCGCCGGTGCTGCACTGGCTGTCCTCGGCTGCGCCTTCCCAGACGAGACCAGGAACTGCCTGATGTTTTTCCAGGTCTTTGGACGGGAGTGCTTGTAGGTAGACGCGTAGTAAGAGGTGCACGCGCGGTTGATGGCAACCTTTACGGCGTTCCGACTTTCACGGAACTCTCTTTCGGTGGCGTCACATGGAATGAGGTCCTTGTCAGTCCGTGCCTGGTCCCGAGCTGCCATGGCCTCCCGCACCGAATCGTCATCCAGCCATGGACACGGTCTGTGTTTCACCTTGATGGTCCGCATAGGCATGTGCTGATTTATGATCGGATCCCATACAGCGATGAAGCTGTTCCACATGTCGGTGGTGGAGTCAGCTGCTTCATAGACCTGTTTCCAGTCGGCTTGGAGGAGGTCGAGACAGAGGGCGTCCTTGTTGACGCGTTGTGTGGACCTCACGGTGATGATGTCGGGACTGCGACGTGCCTTGATATCGGTGACGGCCACAGTGATAAGGTCGTGGTCGCTGATGTTGCACGGCGTCACTCGGGCGGCTGATGTCAGGTCCGGTCGGTTTGTTGTCACGTGGTCGATCAGCGTAGGTCTCGGACCAGGCCGGGTCGGCTCCGTGATCAGCTGAGTTAACGACAGGTCGCTAAGCTGCTGTGCGTAAGACGATACACCTGGCTTCTCAGGGTGAAGAAGGTCGAAGTTGAGGTCTCCAAGTGCGAAGGTTGGTCGGTCATGCGACATAACGTGCGTGAGCTGGTGGCGGAGGTCGTCGATGGCTGGCGTAGACGGACCAGATGGAGGGCGATACACTGCGCCGACGATGATGGTGGATTGGCTGATGATCTGCAGCCAGAGTGCTTCGAGTGTCGAGTTGACAGTGGGCACCCGCAGCTTCTCGGCCCTCAGTGTGCTGCGGTGGACGATGGCAACCCCGCCTCCCGTCTTCCTGGTCCGTCGATCTAGACGGCTGATGGTGTAGCCGGGGAACAGCAGCATGCTGGTGTCAACTGCATTGGTCAGCCATGTCTCGCTGAGACAAAGCACGTCCAACTGCTCCCGCAGCAGCAGATGGTTGACCTCGTCTAGATGCGCTGTCAGAGAACGCACATTCAGGTGGCCAACCTTCAGTGCACACGATGAGGCCAAGGCCGCACGGTTCACAGCCTGCTGCGTCTGTGGCATCGTCAGGCGGGGCGGCTGCAGAAGATGTCTGTGTCGTCTTGATGATGCCGCTGGTGCCCCCTCATAGACCGGCGTAGCAAGCCGGCCGCAGTCAGCGCTCGGCTCCGGCTTCGCGGCGGCACCAGGTGGCAGTAGTGGCGCGTGGTCAGCGGAATAGAGCAACATTGTTGATGATGTTGCTGATGATGTTGATGATGATGTTGCTGATGATGTTGCTGATGATGTTGATGATGATGTTGATGATGATGTTGATGATGATGTTGATGATGATGTTGATGATGATGTTGATGATG
>JAXIVJ010002615.1:57500-62500 GCA_036785665.1 Chirona hameri | reverse complement strand
ATAATGATTATGATGATGATGATGATGATGATGATGATGATGATGATGATGATGATGATGATGATGATGTTGCTGATGATGATGTTGCTGATGATGATGTTGCTGAGGATTATGTTGCTGATGATGATGTTGCTGATGAGGATGTTGCTGATGATGATGTTGCTGATGATGATGTTGTTGATGATGTTGCTGATGATGTTGATGATGATGTTGATGATGATGTTGCTGATGATGTTGATGATGATGTTGATGATGATGTTGATGATGATGTTGATGATAATGTTGATGATGATGTTGATGATGATGTTGATGATGATGTTCATGTTGATGATGATGTTGATGATGATGTTGATGATGATGTTGCTGATGATGTTGCTGATGATGTTGCTGATGATGTTGCTGATGATGTTGATGATGATGTTGCTGGTGATGTTGCTGATGATGTTGCTGATGATGTTGCTGATGATGTTGCTGATGATGACGTGAGACGGTGTGGTATGCCCGGAGGCGGTGTTGTATGCCCGGAGGCGGTGTTGTATGCCCGGAGGCGGTGTTGTATGCCCGGAGGCGGTGTTGTATGCCCGGAGGCGGTGTGGTATGCCCGGAGGCGGTGTAGTATGCCCGGAAGCGGTGTTGTAGGCCCGGAGGCGGTGTGGTATGCCCGGAGGCGGTGTAGTATGCCCGGAGGCGGTGTTGTATGCCCGGAGGCGGTGTGGTATGCCCGGAGGCGGTACAACACCACCTCCGGGCATGATGATGATGATGATGATGATGATGATGATGATGATGATGATGATGATGATGATGATGATGATGATGATGATGATGATGATGATGATGATGATGATGATGATGATGATGATGATGATGATGATGATGATGATGATGATGATGATGATGATGATGATGATGATGATGATGATGATGATGATGATGATGATGATGATTATGATGATTATGATGATTATGATGATGATGATGATGATGATGATGATGATGATGATGATGATGATGTTGCTGATGATGATGTTGCTGATGATGATGTTGCTGAGGATGATGTTGCTGATGATGATGTTGCTGATGAGGATGTTGCTGATGATGATGTTGCTGATGATGATGTTGTTGATGATGTTGCTGATGATGTTGATGATGATGTTGCTGATGATGTTGCTGATGATGTTGATGATGATGTTGATGATGATGTTGATGATGATGTTGATGATGATGTTGATGATGATGTTGATGATGATGTTGTTGATGATGTTGATGTTGATGATGATGTTGATGATGATGTTGATGATGATGTTGCTGATGATGTTGCTGATGATGTTGCTGATGATGTTGCTGATGATGTTGCTGATGATGTTGATGATGATGTTGCTGGTGATGTTGCTGATGATGTTGCTGATGATGTTGCTGATGATGTTGCTGATGATGACGTGAGACGGTGTGGTATGCCCGGATGCGGTGTTGTATGCCCGGAGGCGGTGTTGTATGCCCGGAGGCGGTGTTGTATGCCCGGAGGCGGTGTGGTATGCCCGGAGGCGGTGTAGTATGCCCGTAGGCGGTGTTGTATGCCCGGAGGCGGTGTGGTATGCCCGGAGGCGGTGTAGTATGCCCGGAGGCGGTGTTGTATGCCCGGAGGCGGTGTGGTATGCCCGGAGGCGGTACAACACCGCCTCCGGGCATGATGATGATGATGATGATGATGATGATGATGATGATGATGATGATGATGATGATGATGATGATGATGATGATGTTGCTGATGATGATGTTGCTGAGGATGATGTTGCTGATGATGTTGCTGATGATGTTGCTGATGATGTTGCTGATGATGACGTGAGACGGTGTGGTATGCCCGGAGGCGGTGTTGTATGCCCGGAGGCGGTGTTATATGCCCGGAGGCGGTGTGGTATGCCCGGAGGAGGTGTAGTATGCCCGGAGGCGGTGTTGTATGCCCGGAGGCGGTGTGGTATGCCCGGAGGCGGTGTAGTATGCCCGGAGGCGGTGTTGTATGCCCGGAGGCGGTGTGGTATGCCCGGAGGCGGTACAACACCGCCTCCGGGCATGATGATGATGATGATGATGATGATGATGATGATGATGATGATGATGATGATGATGATGATGATGATGATGATGATGATGATGATGATGATGATGATGATGATGATGATGATGATGATGATGATGATGATGATGATGATGATGATGATGATAATGTTGATGATGATGATGTTGCTGATGATGATGTTGCTGAGGATGATGTTGCTGATGATGATGTTGCTGATGAGGATGTTGCTGATGATGATGTTGCTGATGATGATGTTGCTGATGATGATGTTGCTGATGAGGATGTTGCTGATGATGATGTTGCTGATGATGATGTTGTTGATGATGTTGCTGATGATGTTGATGATGATGTTGCTGATGATTTTGATGATGATGTTGATGATGATGTTGATGATGATGTTGTTGATGATGTTGATGATGATGTTGATGATGATGTTGATGATGATATTGATGTTGATGATGATGTTGATGATGATGTTGATGATGATGTTGATGATGATGTTGCTGATGATGTTGCTGATGATGTTGCTGATGATGTTGATGATGATGTTGCTGGTGATGTTGCTGATGATGTTGCTGATGATGTTGCTGATGATGTTGCTGATGATGACGTGAGACGGTGTGGTATGCCCGGAGGCAGTGTTGTATGCCCGGAGGCGGTGTGGTATGCCCGGAGGCGGTGTAGTGTGCCCGGAGGCGGTGTTGTATGCCCGGAGGCGGTGTTGTATGCCCGGAGGCGGTGTAGTATGCCCGGAGGCGGTGTTGTATGCCCGGAGGCGGTGTGGTATGCCCGGAGGCGGTACAACACCGCCTCCGGGCATGATGATGATGATGATGATGATGATGATGATGATGATGATGATGATGATGATGATGATGATGATGATGATGATGATGATGATGATGATGATGATGATGGTGATGATGATGATGATGATGATGATGATGATGATGATGATGTTGCTGATGATGATGTTGCTGATGATGACTTTGCTGAGGATGATGTTGCTGATGATGTTGCTGATGATGTTGCTGATGATGTTGCTGATGATGACGTGAGACGGTGTGGTATGCCCGGAGGCGGTGTTGTATGCCCGGAGGCGGTGTGGTATGCCCGGAGGCGGTGTTGTATGCCCGGAGGCGGTGTTATATGCCCGGAGGCGGTGTGGTATGCCCGGAGGCGGTGTAGTATGCCCGGAGGCGGTGTTGTATGCCCGGAGGCGGTGTGGTATGCCCGGAGGCGGTGTAGTATGCCCGGAGGCAGTGTTGTATGCCCGGAGGCGGTGTGGTATGCCCGGAGGCGGTACAACACCGCCTCCGGGCATGATGATGATGATGATGATGATGATGATGATGATGATGATGATGATGATGATGATGATGATGATGATGATGATGATGATGATGATGATGATGATGATGATGATGATGATGATGATGATGATGATGATGATGATGATGTTGCTGATGATTATGTTGCTGATGATGATGTTGCTGAGGATGATGTTGCTGATGATGATGTTGCTGATGAGGATGTTGCTGATGAGGATGTTGCTGATGATGATGTTGCTGATGATGATGTTGTTGATGATGTTGCTGATGATGTTGATGATGATGTTGCTGATGATGTTGCTGATGATGTTGATGATAATGTTGATGATGTTGATGATGATGTTGATGATGATGTTGATGATGATGTTGATGATGATGTTGATGATGATGTTGATGATGATGTTGATGATGATGTTGATGATGTTGATGATGATGTTGATGTTGATGATGATGTTGATGATGATGTTGATGATGATGTTGCTGATGATGTTGCTGATGATGTTGCTGATGATGTTGCTGATGATGTAGATGATGATGTTGCTGGTGATGTTGATGATGATGTTGCTGATGATGTTGCTGATGATGTTGCTGATGATGACGTGAGACGGTGTGGTATGCCCGGAGGCGGTGTTGTATGCCCGGAGGCGGTGTTGTATGCCCGGAGGCGGTGTGGTATGCCCGGAGGCGGTGTTGTATGCCCGGAGGCGGTGTTGTATGCCCGGAGGCGGTGTGGTATGCCCGGAGGCGGTGTAGTATGCCCGGAGGCGGTGTTGTATGCCCGGAGGCGGTGTGGTATGCCCGGAGCCGGTGTAGTATGCCCGGAGGCGGTGTTGTATGCCCGGAGGCGGTGTGGTATGCCCGGAGGCGGTACAACACCGCCTCCGGGCATGATGATGATGATGATGATGATGATGATGATGATGATGATGATGATGATGATGATGATGATGATGTTGCTGATAATGATGTTGCTGATGATGATGTTGCTGAGGATGATGTTGCTGATGATGATGTTGCTGATGAGGATGTTGCTGATGATGATGTTGCTGATGATAATGTTGCTGATGATTATGTTGTTGATGATGTTGCTGATGATGTTGATGATGATGTTGCTGATGATGTTGCTGATGATGTTGATGATGATGTTGATGATGATGTTGATGATGATGTTGATGATGATGTTGATGATGATGTTGATGATGATGTTGATGATGATGTTGATACAATACAACCCGGAGGCGGTGTTGTATGCCCGGAGGCGGTGTAGTATGCCCGGAGGCGGTGTTGTATGCCCGGAGGCGGTGTGGTATGCCCGGAGGCGGTACAACACCGCCTCCGGGCATGATGATGATGATGATGATGATGATGATGATGATGATGATGATGATGATGATGATGATGATGATGATGATGATGATGATGATGATGATGATGGTGATGATGATGATGATGATGATGATGATGATGATGATGATGATGTTGCTGATGATGATGTTGCTGATGATGACTTTGCTGAGGATGATGTTGCTGATGATGTTACTGATGATGTTGCTGATGATGTTGCTGATGATGACGTGAGACGGTGTGGTATG
>JAXIVJ010002615.1:35000-42500 GCA_036785665.1 Chirona hameri | reverse complement strand
GTGGTATGCCCGGAGGCGGTGTAGTATGCCCGGAGGCGGTGTTGTATGCCCGGAGGCGGTGTGGTATGCCCGGAGGCGGTGTAGTATGCCCGGAGGCGGTGTTGTATGCCCGGAGGCGGTTTGGTATGCCCGGAGGCGGTACAACACCGCCTCCGGGCATGATGATGATGATGATGATGATGATGATGATGATGATGATGATGATGATGATGATGATGATGATGATGATGATGATGATGATGATGATGATGATGATGATGATGATGATGATGATGATGATGATGATGATGATGATGATGATGATGATGATGATGATGATGATGATGATGATGATGATGATGATGATGATGATGATGATGATGATGATGATGATGATGATGATGATGATGATGATGATGATGATGATGATGATGATGATGATGATGATGATGATGATGATGATGATGATGATGATGATGATGATGATGATGATGATGATGATGATGATGATGATGATGATGATGATGATGATGATGATGATGATGATGATGATGATGATGATGATGATGATGATGATGATGATGATGATGATGATGATGATGATGATGATGATGATGATGATGATGATGATGATGATGATGATGATGATGATGATGATGATGATGTTGCTGATGATGATGTTGCTGATGATGATGTTGCTGAGGATGATGTTGCTGATGATGATGTTGCTGATGAGGATGTTGCTGATGAGGATGTTTCTGATGATGATGTTGCTGATGATGATGTTGTTGATGATGTTGCTGATGATGTTGATGATGATGTTGCTGATGATGTTGCTGATGATGTTGATGATGATGTTGATGATGATGTTGATGATGATGTTGATGATGATGTTGATGATGATGTTGATGATGATGTTGATGATGATGTTGATGATGATGTTGATGTTGATGATGATGTTGATGATGATGTTGATGAAGATGTTGCTGATGATGTTGCTGATGATGTTGCTGATGATGTTGCTGATGATGTTGATGATGATGTTGCTGGTGATGTTGCTGGTGATGTTGCTGATGATGTTGCTGATGATGTTGCTGATGATGACGTGAGACGGTGTGGTATGCCCGGAGGCGGTGTTGTATGCCCGGAGGTGGTGTTGTATGCCCGGAAGCGGTGTGGTATGCCCGGAGCCGGTGTTGTATGCCCGGAGGCGGTGTTGTATGCCCGGAGGCGGTGTAGTATGCCCGGAGGCGGTCTTGTATGCCCGGAGGCGGTGTGGTATGCCCGGAGGCGGTGTAGTATGCCCGGAGGCGGTGTTGTATGCCCAGAGGCGGTGTGGTATGCCCGGAGGCGGTACAACACCGCCTCCGGGCATGATGATGATGATGATGATGATGATGATGATGATGTTGCTGATGATGATGTTGCTGATGATGATGTTGCTGAGGATGATGTTGCTGATGATGATGTTGCTGATGAGGATGTTGCTGATGATGTTGTTGCTGATGATGATGTTGCTGATGATGATGTTGTTGATGATGTTGCTGATGATGTTGATGATGATGTTGCTGATGATGTTGCTGATGATGTTGATGATGATGTTGATGATGATGTTGATGATGATGTTGATGATGATGTTGTTGATGATGTTGATGATGATGTTGATAATGATGTTGATGATGATGTTGATGATGATGTTGATGTTGATGATGATGTTGATGATGATGTTGATGATGATGTTGATGTTGATGTTGCTGATGATGTTGCTGATGATGTTGCTGATGATGTTGATGATGATGTTGCTGGTGATGTTGCTGATGGTGTTGCTGATTATGTTGCTGATGATGTTGCTGATGATGACGTGAGACGGTGTGGTATGCCCGGAGGCGGTGTTGTATGCCCGGAGGCGGTGTTGTATGCCCGGAGGCGGTGTTGTATTCCCGGAGGCGGTGTTGTATGCCCGGAGGCGGTGTGGTATGCCCGGAGGCGGTGTAGTATGCCCGAAGGCGGTGTTGTATGCCCGGAGGTGGTGTGGTATGCCCGGAGGCGGTGTAGTATGCCCGGAGGCGGTGTTGTATGCCCGGAGGGGGTGTGGTATGCCCGGAGGCGGTGTAGTATGCCCGGAGGCGGTGTTGTATGCCCGGAGGCGGTGTGGTATGCCCGGAGGCGGTACAACACCGCCTCCGGGCATGATGATGATGATGATGATGATGATGATGATGATGATGATGATGATGATGATGATGATGATGATGATGATGATGATGATGATGATGATGATGATGATGATGATGATGGTGATGATGATGATTATGATGATGATGATGATGATGATGATGATGACGTGAGACGGTGTGGTATGCCCGGAGGCGGTGTTGTATGCCCGGAGGCGTTGTTGTATGCCCGGAGGCGGTGTTGTATGCCCGGAGGCGGTGTGGTATGCCCGGAGGCGGTGTAGTATGCCCGGAGGCGGTGTTGTATGCCCGGAGGCGGTGTGGTATGCCCGGAGGCGGTGTAGTATGCCCGGAGGCAGTCTTGTATGCCCGGAGGCGGTGTGGTATGCCCGGAGGCGGTGTAGTATGCCCGGAGGCGGTGTTGTATGCCCGGAGGCGGTGTGGTATGCCCGGAGGCGGTGTTGTTTGCCCGGAGGCGGTGTTGTATGCCCGGAGGCGGTGTGGTATGCCCGGAGGCGGTGCAGTATGCCCGGAGGCAGTGTTGTATGCCCGGAGGCGGTGTGGTATGCCCGGAGGCGGTGTAGTATGCCCGGAGGCGGTGTTGTATGCCCGGAGGCGGTGTGGTATGCCCGGAGGCGGTACAACACCGCCTCCGGGCATGATGATGATGATGATGATGATGATGATGATGATGATGATGATGATGATGATGATGATGATGATGATGATGATGATGATGATGATGATGATGATGATGATGATTATAATGATTATGATGATGATGATGATGATGATGATGATGATGATGATGATGATGATGATGATGATGATGTTGCTGATGATGATGTTGCTGATGATGATGTTGCTGAGGATTATGTTGCTGATGATGATGTTGCTGATGAGGATGTTGCTGATGATGATGTTGCTGATGATGATGTTGTTGATGATGTTGCTGATGATGTTGATGATGATGTTGATGATGATGTTGCTGATGATGTTGATGATGATGTTGATGATGATGTTGATGATGATGTTGATGATAATGTTGATGATGATGTTGATGATGATGTTGATGATGATGTTCATGTTGATGATGATGTTGATGATGATGTTGATGATGATGTTGCTGATGATGTTGCTGATGATGTTGCTGATGATGTTGCTGATGATGTTGATGATGATGTTGCTGGTGATGTTGCTGATGATGTTGCTGATGATGTTGCTGATGATGTTGCTGATGATGACGTGAGACGGTGTGGTATGCCCGGAGGCGGTGTTGTATGCCCGGAGGCGGTGTTGTATGCCCGGAGGCGGTGTTGTATGCCCGGAGGCGGTGTTGTATGCCCGGAGGCGGTGTGGTATGCCCGGAGGCGGTGTAGTATGCCCGGAAGCGGTGTTGTAGGCCCGGAGGCGGTGTGGTATGCCCGGAGGCGGTGTAGTATGCCCGGAGGCGGTGTTGTATGCCCGGAGGCGGTGTGGTATGCCCGGAGGCGGTACAACACCACCTCCGGGCATGATGATGATGATGATGATGATGATGATGATGATGATGATGATGATGATGATGATGATGATGATGATGATGATGATGATGGTGATGATGATGATGATGATGATGATGATGATGATGATGATGATGATGATGATGATGATGATGATGATGATGATGATGATGATGATGATGATGATGATGATGATGATGATGATGATTATGATGATTATGATGATGATGATGATGATGATGATGATGATGATGATGATGATGATGATGATGATGTTGCTGATGATGATGTTGCTGATGATGATGTTGCTGAGGATGATGTTGCTGATGATGATGTTGCTGATGAGGATGTTGCTGATGATGATGTTGCTGATGATGATGTTGTTGATGATGTTGCTGATGATGTTGATGATGATGTTGCTGATGATGTTGCTGATGATGTTGATGATGATGTTGATGATGATGTTGATGATGATGTTGATGATGATGTTGATGATGATGTTGATGATGATGTTGTTGATGATGTTGATGTTGATGATGATGTTGATGATGATGTTGATGATGATGTTGCTGATGATGTTGCTGATGATGTTGCTGATGATGTTGCTGATGATGTTGCTGATGATGTTGATGATGATGTTGCTGGTGATGTTGCTGATGATGTTGCTGATGATGTTGCTGATGATGTTGCTGATGATGACGTGAGACGGTGTGGTATGCCTGGATGCGGTGTTGTATGCCCGGAGGCGGTGTTGTATGCCCGGAGGCGGTGTTGTATGCCCGGAGGCGGTGTGGTATGCCCGGAGGCGGTGTAGTATGCCCGTAGGCGGTGTTGTATGCCCGGAGGCGGTGTGGTATGCCCGGAGGCGGTGTAGTATGCCCGGAGGCGGTGTTGTATGCCCGGAGGCGGTGTGCTATGCCCGGAGGCGGTACAACACCGCCTCCGGGCATGATGATGATGATGATGATGATGATGATGATGATGATGATGATGATGATGATGATGATGATGATGATGATGATGTTGCTGATGATGATGTTGCTGAGGATGATGTTGCTGATGATGTTGCTGATGATGTTGCTGATGATGTTGCTGATGATGACGTGAGACGGTGTGGTATGCCCGGAGGCGGTGTTGTATGCCCGGAGGCGGTGTTATATGCCCGGAGGCGGTGTGGTATGCCCGGAGGAGGTGTAGTATGCCCGGAGGCGGTGTTGTATGCCCGGAGGCGGTGTGGTATGCCCGGAGGCGGTGTAGTATGCCCGGAGGCGGTGTTGTATGCCCGGAGGCGGTGTGGTATGCCCGGAGGCGGTACAACACCGCCTCCGGGCATGATGATGATGATGATGATGATGATGATGATGATGATGATGATGATGATGATGATGATGATGATGATGATGATGATGATGATGATGATGATGATGATGATGATGATGATGATGATGATGATGATGATGATGATGATGATAATGTTGATGATGATGATGTTGCTGATGATGATGTTGCTGAGGATGATGTTGCTGATGATGATGTTGCTGATGAGGATGTTGCTGATGATGATGTTGCTGATGATGATGTTGCTGATGATGATGTTGCTGATGAGGATGTTGCTGATGATGATGTTGCTGATGATGATGTTGTTGATGATGTTGCTGATGATGTTGATGATGATGTTGCTGATGATTTTGATGATGATGTTGATGATGATGTTGATGATGATGTTGTTGATGATGTTGATGATGATGTTGATGATGATGTTGATGATGATATTGATGTTGATGATGATGTTGATGATGATGTTGATGATGATGTTGATGATGATGTTGCTGATGATGTTGCTGATGATGTTGCCGATGATGTTGATGATGATGTTGCTGGTGATGTTGCTGATGATGTTGCTGATGATGTTGCTGATGATGTTGCTGATGATGACGTGAGACGGTGTTGGTATGCCCGGAGGCAGTGTTGTATGCCCGGATGGGTGTGGTATGCCCGGAGGCGGTTGTAGTGTGCCCGGAGGCGGTGTTGTATGCCCGGAGGCGGTGTGTGTATGCCCGGAGGCGGTGTGTAGTATGCCCGGAGGCGGTGTTGTATGCCCCGGAGGCGGTGTGGTATGCCCGGAGGCGGTACAACACCGCTCCGGGCATGATGATGATGATGATGATGATGATGATGATGATGATGATGATGATGATGATGATGATGATGATGATGATGATGATGATGATGATGATGATGATGATGATGATGGTGATGATGATGATGATGATGATGATGATGATGATGATGATGTTGCTGATGATGATGTTGCTGATGATGACTTTGCTGAGGATGATGTTGCTGATGATGTTGCTGATGATGTTGCTGATGATGTTGCTGAGATGACGTGAGACGGTGTGGTATGCCCGGAGGCGGTGTTGTATGCCCGGAGGCGGTGTGGTATGCCCGGAGGCGTGTTGTATGCCCGGAGGCGGTGTTATATGCCCGGAGGCGGTGTGGTATGCCCGGAGGCGGTGTAGTATGCCCGGAGGCGGTGTTGTATGCCCGGCGGCGGTGTGGTATGCCCGGAGGCGGTGTAGTATGCCCGGAGGCAGTGTTGTATGCCCGGAGGCAGGTGTGGTATGCCGGAGGCGGTACAACACCGCCTCCGGGCATGATGATGATGATGATGATGATGATGATGATGATGATGAGATGATGATGATGATGATGATGATGATGATGATGATGATGATGATGATGATGATGATGATGATGATGATGATGATGATGATGATGATGATGATGATGTTGCTGATGATTATGTTGCTGATGATGATGTTGCTGAGGATGATGTTGCTGATGATGATGTTGCTGATGAGGATGTTGCTGATGAGGATGTTGCTGATGATGATGTTGCTGATGATGATGTTGTGATGATGTTGCTGATGATGTTGATGATGATGTTGCTGATGATGTTGCTGATGATGTTGATGATAATGTTGATGATGTTGATGATGATGTTGATGATGATGTTGATGATGATGTTGATGATGATGTTGATGATGATGTTGATGATGATGTTGATGATGTTGATGATGATGTTGATGTTGATGATGATGTTGATGATGATGTTGATGATGATGTTGCTGATGATGTTGCTGATGATGTTGCTGATGATGTTGCTGATGATGTAGATGATGATGTTGCTGGTGATGTTGATGATGATGTTGCTGATGATGTTGCTGATGATGTTGCTGATGATGACGTGAGACGGTGTGGTATGCCCGGAGGCGGTGTTGTATGCCCGGAGGCGGTGTTGTATGCCCGGAGGCGGTGTGGTATGCCCGGAGGCGGTGTTGTATGCCCGGAGGCGGTGTTGTATGCCCGGAGGTGGTGTGGTATGCCCGGAGGCGGTGTAGTATGCCCGGAGGCGGTGTTGTATGCCCGGAGGCGGTGTGGTATGCCCGGAGCCGGTGTAGTATGCCCGGAGGCGGTGTTGTATGCCCGGAGGCGGTGTGGTATGCCCGGAGGCGGTACAACACCGCCTCCGGGCATGATGATGATGATGATGATGATGATGATGATGATGATGATGATGATGATGATGATGATGATGATGATGATGATGATGATGTTGCTGATAATGATGTTGCTGATGATGATGTTGCTGAGGATGATGTTGCTGATGATGATGTTGCTGATGATGATGTTGCTGATGATGATGTTGCTGATGATAATGTTGCTGATGATTATGTTGTTGATGATGTTGCTGATGATGTTGATGATGATGTTGCTGATGATGTTGCTGATGATGTTGATGATGATGTTGATGATGATGTTGATGATGATGTTGATGATGA